>JAPYYV010011197.1:0-37101 GCA_030522625.1 Copidosoma aretas | reverse complement strand
GGGGGCGATCCCCCCCCCCCCCCCCCTAAACCTGCACGTTTCCTTCCTACACCGACACGGAGGCCGCGCGCGGGCTAGCTGACGTCACGCGAGGCGCCCTCGTGCTCTAGTAGCCCCGTAGTAGGCGGCAGGCCATCGCACTGCTCCAGCGGCGGCTCGAGTAGGCGCGGGGAATCGATACGCGCGGCGATAGGCCCCGTTATTCACAAGCACCGCCCCGATCTCGTGCGATCGTTCCCGGCCGCGTGCTACATGTATGTGGGACACGGCACGGGTGAATGCACTCGTTTGGTCGGTGACCGGTATAGTTTGATGGGGGGGTGGTTGAGGCCCACCGTGGTTGTCCTCGCGTCGGCTGTCCCCTCGGCGATCATGGTAGCGAGATCGGCGGAACCGGCATGCTCTCCCCCAGAAATCCGAGGAACCGCTCTGCTGCCCCTCCTCCTCCGCTTCGATGGACCGGCACTACTGCCCCGTCGGCCCCATCTTCGGTTCGAGCTCTGTGTTACCCTTCGCTCGCTGACACTGACTATTCCTGCGCGACCCGGGCCTATATCTCCGGACAGGCCAGAACTTGGGCTTATTCGGTCACTCGGTCACTGCTCGCGGGGCGCACAAGAACTTTCAGGCAAACAAGAACCACTTCAACTTCAATAACAACAACAACAACAGCAAGAACTATAACTTCAACTTCAGCAGCAACGAGAACAGCGGGTATCACACAGATCGCGTGGTCATCGCCACGAGCACAGATGACTACCACCAAGGGGGGTAGGATGGGCAGGGGGTTCGAGCAACGGGGAGTCGACCCCCCTGCGTTACGGACACCACGCACGGGCACTCGCGACGACGACGACGACGATTCTGGGGAGGAATCAAGAGAGCGGGAAAAGACGGCTATCGGCACTTACACACGGGCATAGGCACTCTGGGCAGACGACGCGGGGTGTTGCTGCAGCTGCTGCAGGACTACGAGACGGCGGACGCGGCGGTCGAACGCAGACTGAGGCAGCCGAGAAGAAGAGCGCGCAAGAAGGGGGGGGGGGGGCGAGAAGTGACCCCGCGGACCAGAAGTGGCGGTGCCGACGCGCGCAGCAGCAACTCACAGCCGCGTGTCTGCTCTCTGCTGCTGCTGCTACTCTGTGGGGTATACACACGCAGGGGGGCGCACGAATACCAGGGGGGTGCAACACCAGCGGGGGTTGCTCTGCGCGAGAGAGGGAGCAGATGTGCGCTGCTCGCAACCTCTCCCCCCTCCTCGTCCTTTTCCGTTTTTTCCTCTTCTCCCGCTTCCTGCCCCCCTTCCCGCCCCCCTCCCTGGACCTCGAACTTGGTTTTTCCACCTCTACTTGCACATATCTCTCGACTCGTTTGCAGGGATGCGGACGTGTCTCGCATTCCCAAGCACATCGGGAAGATTCTCTCTCTCTGGCTCGTCGCCCGCCGACGCCTTTGCAAGCTTCTCTTAAACACCCCCCCTATGACACCCCCGGGCGTAACGTGTACGGGCAACACCGGCGTGCATGTGCCGGGAGAAAACCCCCCCTGGCGCGTAATTGATCCCCGATAAGCCCCGGGCCGAGCCCGGCTCTCCGGCCGAGATATTTTCTCTCACCCCCCTCGCTCCTCATATTAATTGAATTTTCCCCGAGCAATCGACTGTCAGAGCCAGGACTCTGCGGAATACGGTTAACTGCTTCCCAACCCCCCACACACACACACAAACCCCCTCGTTCCGTGGGTCGAGCGAATGGTGGTGGAAAGGCATTTTTAGCTCGGCTCTTTTGCATTATAAATCAGTTCAGCGTTTAGCGCACCTTTTCCGGGAGCAGCGCTCTGTCAACGGTGACGGGGCGAATTGTTGCCTTTTACGACCCCCTCCCCTGGGACGCCTTACTTGCCGCGTGACCTACTGGGGTGCCAGAAATAATTCATCAGGTCGGGCTCGCGAGGTATATGTATGCAAGAGTAACCGGCTGCGCCGACGCGATTCCCTCTATTTTTCTTTCCTCGTCCTCCTATAATCTTCGTTCGCCGGGGGAGGGGCTCTCGATCGGGCGAGACCAATTTTTGGGGCTGCCTCCTTTCTCCGATGAAAAAAAAAAAAAAGGGGGGGACGAGAGTCCCGGCCATTAGTTTGCCTCATTAACCTTTGAAGTGCGAGCCGCGCGGATGAAATTTATCATCGTTAGCGCGAGTCCTTTTTTCACCTCGGGACGGAGCCTAATGCCTTGAATAATCGAACCGCGGCGCCAGAAAATGTATTACCGTTGATTCCGTTGATTAGTATTGAAATTAACCATCGATCGGCGCTCCAAAGGTATCCGCCCTCGGGAAGTGTTTTCGCGACAGCTGTTTGGATCTTCGTTCGGGGATACGGAGGTTCTTGGTCAGATGGGGATCTTGGAATTTCACCTGAAAGACCCAGAAGATCGTCCTTATCTCGACCTCCCGGGGTACCGATAAATATTGCTCTCCACAAAATCGGAGGTCCAATGTAATTATAAAATGTACGATGTTGACCGAGACGCGTGATTTATGATGTAAAAAAAGTAGCGGCAAAGTAAACGCGGAACGTCGCAGTTCCGCGTAAATCACTCAACGAAGTGACGTTCGGTCAGGTCAACTATTTCTGAAAAATCAAAGGTCATCACTGAAAAAGGAGCTCACAGCGAAGAGATACGTGGATCGCGCAACTTTGATGATCCATCGACGAAGGTCGAATCAAGAACGGCGTACTCGAGCATAAATCGCCGTCCAGCCGGAGACAGTGGTCGCAAACATTAGTTCAGTTCACGAAGATTATCCGTAACGGAGCGTCGCCTTCGAAACGAGGGTCGCCAAACGCGCCGGCAATCATCCACATCGGAGATCCCATGAATCATCGCGCGTACGCGTCGAATGCCCCCGACCTCAATGAATAACGAAACACCGCGCCAGCCGCGCCTCATTGCCCCCGCGCCGCATGATCCAACGCGAAACGCCATCCGACGTGATTACCCTCGGCCGTTGCGACACGATCCGTCGGCCAAAAACGTCAGCACCGACTACTGTACGCGCACACAAATCGCAATCCGTTCCGCGCGCCCCATATTTATCCGGGCAATCGTAGCTGCGCGTGCAATAACATTGCAAGCACTCGACGCTGATCCCCCCCTATCGCAATGTCAACGATACCGGACCGTCGATTCCGGCCAGGAGTACAGACGATCATGGACGAGGGTCTCCCTCCGCGCCCGATGCCGCGCGGATGGATTCACCCGATCCATCACTCCCTTCCACGATCCCGTCCAGTGGCCAGCTGACCACGACCGAGGGCGTCGCCGGAGGACCACATCAGGCTCTCTTCCCCCAACCGCACCTCCCCTGTACGTTTCTCTGTGGGCCTTTTTCCGGCTATTATTTCGGAACGCGCGATCCTCGACCTCCCTCAACTGTACTCACTGCACGGCCAGACAGAGGACCTGTCAAGCTGCACAGCCCCGGGCGTGCTGCGCCCAACGATGATGTTGTTATCCGGGCTATTGCTGTTGGTATTGCGGAGGGGGGGGGGGGCGGCCGGGGCGGGGGGGCGCGGGGGGGCTGAGCGCGGCTGGGGTGTTTTTTTTTTTTTTTTTTTTTTCCTTTCCGACGGTGGTTCGCACGATTTCACACCGCAAATCCAAGCGCTTTAAAGTAAACACTTCGGGTGTTCGATATTGAACACTTGTGGGTTTGAATTTCTCAAACGCATAATTTTGTTATTTGGTGCTTTTACGCGCCCAATATTACAGGTTTAAAATTCTCCAAGCGTTTCGTTTTTAAACACGGATATGTTTCAATTTTGTGGGTTTAAAATGCTTAAAATTTCAAATCGAACGTTTTTAAGTTTTAGAGCTTGACTTTGATATGCAGTGCAGGCTTTTGAACCGTTGGAGCGCACGAGCCGGGGGAGAACGGGGATAATGGTTGGCTGTGTATCAGGCCGTGAGATCGAGTCCAAGGAATCTTTTGGGACGTTGTTGGTGTATATGGGGTGCGGTCGGTGTCCGACCCAAACGCGGCTCTTACCACTGGCGCTGAGAAATGATGCAGAGGGGGATTGGAATCGACGTGGGAGGCAGGAGGATCGGAGTTTCTGGAATGCCTCTCAGCTGGGGCTGTAAAACAAAGCTGGGAGGCAAGTGGCTTCGGACGTCTCGGGCGAAGGAACCGAGGAATCTTTCAAACTGCTTTTGTAAATGATCTTGAGGTTCCTGGTGGGGTCGGGGTCTGTTTGTCTTTGTGCCTGATGGTTTGTGCGATGGGCGATAAATCATTGATTAACATGAGGTCGAAGAGTATGTTTGTGTTAAACAATCATGCGTCAAAGATCAAACAAATCCACAAATGTCATTAATGTTGACGATCAGAGAAACCATTTTTATGTTCAACTACTGTATTGGGGGTTAAAGGGAAAATTATTGAGCATTTGAAGCTAGAGGAATCATAATAAAGAATAACTCAATTAAAACAATAAATTTTCAAATATTTAATATTGAAACCACTGTAGCTGTTGTTTGTCTAGTTTGAATCACAAAATACATATTATTAGGTGAAAAATTTTTAAATACAAGATTTTTCTTTAGCCATTGGTAAAAACAATGTATTTTTATTACATTTGAACACAAATCACCAGAATCAATAACTTGTTTCATTTTTCTTTCGAATTTATTTGTACTTATTAGTTGTGTTTTACTTCAAACACCTTCGAAGCTGACTGAACCTATGCTCAGGTATATCTTAATTTTTGGAAAATGGGGGCAAGGAACTAACTTGCTCAATGCAAGCGTGGTACTACTTTTTTTACAGTGAATATCATAAAATTTCTTGCACTATATAAAGGAAAATACCTTCTTTTTAAAGACTTCATGATTGTTATAAAACATATAAATGATAGGTAACCATTTTATCATACGTAAGAAGCAGCACAAGATACAACACATAAATAACCCTTTTTATAGCTCTCACGTTTGCCCATTAATCTTCAGCGTCAACGAGAGTGTTTTATAGGCTTTATAGCACACTGCGTAAATAAAATAGTTAGGAAAAAAAATTTCTCTTAGCGTGTAAACAAAGACATATTCATTTGCTGTGATGATTGATTTACATCCTTACTTTTGATCTTTGATTCCTTACAATGATTTTCATATTTTCAAAGTGTCACATTACATAAATAATAAATACTGCATAACCGTAAGCGTTAATATAAAAAGACAGAGATCAAAAGTACCTCTTGTGAAAATTGTTCAAATCCATTATGGTACTTTTAAAAATTTTATTCAAGTGTAATTAGTCTATTATAGACTACTTATACATTTAAGCAAAAATTCTATTTACAATGTACAACAGATTAATATGTAAGTTTCACGTCTTTCGTGTATAAGGTCCTATATAAAGGGAATAATCTTAAAGTATAGTATGTTGCATTGTGTTTTGTAATTATTAAAAATCATTTTAAATAATTAAATCCATCCAAATAAGAATTTTCAGTTCACCTGCTGTAATGTAAATCTAAAATCAGCTTTTTAAGAAATGGTCATTAGAAGTCTTGCATAAAAAACCCTTCTTGAATTCACGTTTCTTTTTTAACAATCAAAGTAAGAAACTTAATTTTCCAGAATCTTTGACCTTCTCAAATGAATATACCCATTTTCGAATCTGCAAAATATGAATATTAAAGTTAACACCACTTTCTCTCAATAAGTGACTTGTAACTGTTATATATTCTTCATTATTAATCAGTTGTACAAATACTGTAGTAATTTACCTTAAGTTCTAAACTACTACGTAACTTTGATGAGAAAGTTGCATTTAGGAATACTAGTTTGCTAAATAATTTTTTCCATCAGTTTAGTATTTGATTCAAAGACGAGAATTGATATTGAGCGTGTAATTTCATTTGGAACTACTTTGTTTTTTCGATTCTTTTGTGTTTTGATGCACTCATACCGTTTAGGACTGCATCCAAACGAATTTTCATATTTTAGCATTCTTCTCCAACAGCACAAGTACTTCCATTCGTCCATCAAAGAACATTTCAAATGTAGGTCACCCGATTTCAACCTATATATTTATATACTCGTATTCCCCCTTCTTTCTCTTTCTTATTGAATTTACAAGTTCATTTGAGTCATGCTGAAGTTTATTTAGTATCCGCTTCTATCGGATACGACTGTTTTAAAGTACTGCCTTATAATCAGATTTTAGCTGATTACGGAACACAGAAGAAAATTATAATGCTGTAGTGTTCCGTCTGAATCAATAAGTAAGGGGAAAACCAGAAATCTTGCCCAATCACGTTCGTATTCGACTTAAAACTGACCCTGAAGTCAATAAGGTAATTTAATAAAGAGAAAGCGAATTAATCACACTTTAGGCAATCCAATCAGCTTGGATCTCCGTCTAATAAATCTTAGTCACCAGGGCCGGGCAATTCACATTTATAAATAATTAACAACACCTGTCAAACAAGCTTTTCAAGAGACACCATCTATAAATACTATATTCAACTACAGTATATGTATGTATGTATTTACGTTCGGAGCAGTTTTATCTCCTGGGATCGACACGCCCTCTCCCCTAACGAAAGGACGTAACATTGGGACGGGGATGTCAAGATCTCCATCTAAATTATTGGACATGACGGGATGGGCTATGTTCCAGATAAAATAAGAGTACGTTCGAGTATTGTCACTATGTAGAATTCTGTTGTAATATGCGTGTGTTGCTGAGAAATGAAAAAAGTGTACATGTGTGATAAAATGACAAGCGTTGTCGTACTTGTCATGAAAAACAATCGTTTTGTTGATATTTGACTGTACAGGCTCCTTCCAAAAGGATTAAGTTTAATGAATGAAAGTGTAATTGTACTCTCCACTAAAGGGTTCTGCACAATTTGATGGAGGGAGAAAGTTTCTGTTAGGCTCTCAGGCCGAGGCTTGTCCTTGGACTGAATCCAAGGCTGAGCAGCAAGTTCTGATATGACCGAGAAGTGGCTCTCTATTCGACTTGATGAACTCAATGGTTACTCACACGTCTTTCCCTGCAATCCAAAAGTGTCGAGAAAACCATGCCCAACTGACAAGTTGCGTGGGTATTCGTTC
Organism: Copidosoma aretas; assembly: GCA_030522625.1. Classification (NCBI taxonomy): domain Eukaryota; kingdom Metazoa; phylum Arthropoda; class Insecta; order Hymenoptera; family Encyrtidae; genus Copidosoma; species Copidosoma aretas. The sequence goes on along the minus strand of JAPYYV010011197.1, from coordinate 29,977 downwards.
CAAAAATTAATACACAGAGCATCTTATCTTATGATAAAAGATTGATTGTCACGTGAGTGAAGCCTTTTTATTCGCTATGTGATTGCTCAAGACTGGTCAAGAGCGGGTAAATTTGAAAACGAGATTTTGAAAAATGAGTAGAAAGTAATTCAAATTTGTAGGTTGACTGAAGATGAAAACTTTGTGTTGAAAGAACGTTATTAGTTTAATATTTCTTCAAAACTCATGAAAACCAATATTTTCGGATAAACTTTGGTGGATTGGTGCATGAAAAATTCCTTGATTTTCAATTGTCAATATCTTAGAATGTACTACGTGACGGATCGAAATTTAATGAGAAAATTTTTTGTTTGTCTTGACTGACGAGCTTCATCGTGTAGTATAGTCTTCCTAAAACGTTATTAGGACACCGAGTATACTGATAGCTAAGTAAGAAAATGTATCACCCAAAGAATTTATTTTTGAATTGCATTGAAGCCGTTTGATTAAAAATCTCAACTTGCTTTGAGCGCAACAAAAGCTATTAAAAAGTATGTATATACATGTAAGATATTTACATATTTACAGCCCTGATTGATTTCGAAAGTCATTTACGTAACTCTTCATTCATCTAGACATCAATTTGAAATATTCGTTTTTTTCGCAAGAATGTCTTCCAGTTTAGTTAGCGTCCCTCGCTTTTCCTTTCACTCATAAGCCACCTTATCATATGTGTCATGTGGTGCACCTGACAATAACATAGTATTATGTTATGAGCGGTAGCTATTATGATGTAGATTATGAATCCAGAAACCATCGCGGTTCTAGATACATTTAACCTTCAAGTTTTAACTGTGAAATTGGGAGTTTGGCTTCGTTTACAGTATTTATAAGAAGATCTTTACGAAATTTTTTTGTTAAAATTATATACAAGGGCACGGTGCTATGCATCGTCTGCTGCTAAAACCGACATATGGCTCTCCCGTTTTAATCAATTGGTGCGTGTCTTTGTAAGACAAAACTTGTAGTACAAGCCAATGCGAGTTATTTTCAAAGCGATTGGAACAATAGGTTGATAAATTTTTTATTATTATCGTACCAAGATGATTTGTTTGAAAATCCTTGCTACATTGTTTATAGTTCTCGGTAAGTAAGTTTTTCTTCTACGGCCCTTTCTGTAAATGACGTTGTCCAGCTTATAATAAATTTCGATGTTACTTTTTTAATATTAAAAGAATTGAGAACTGAGATTTTACAGTACTTAAATTGATAAAATTGAATAGCATACTGTCACTTTATTCAATCTGTTTAGTACATCGTTTTCAATTTTGTTGACAAGACTATTACACTATCGGACCGACAATATCATCGAATCAACCTACAAACTGTTCGTTTATTGCTTTTGGCTGATAATTATCCTCATCATTTTATTTCAAATATATGAATATAAGGTTTAAAAAATTTAATTCCAACGAAACCTCAAATAAAACTAAACCAACTGTTGCACATAACTTTTTGGTAATACCTTTTATTAAAAATATCAATAATAAAATGTAAAAAATCGTTAATAAATACGATATTACCGTCATTTTTAAATCTTTAAATAAACTGAAATTTCAATCTTTTGATGCTAAAGACAGTGACAATTTAATAAATGAAGTACATGAGTTGAATGGCATACTGTCTAGAACTTTATTTTACTTTTCGAGATGTGTACAACGTTTTGGCTGTATTTTAATAGCCGTTCTCAAGTAAACTGTAACAAATAATTTAATACAAATACATACACATATGACTGTAAAAAAATCACATAATCTGAAAAAGCGAAAACAATGGCCGAAGTCTCAAACTTCCAAGTAAGCAACGTCGAATCTTAAACCTAAAAAATAATATAACAATAGTTATATTTTGTCACCTTACAAGTGACGAGCTTCTACTGCTTACTACACAACGTACACTGAGGTGTTACACCACAATCACAGCACAATAATAAAAAACTATGAGGCGCATTTTCATTGAGGTGTAAGATAAGTACTCATGTGCAACCTTGTACGAATAATATTTACACAACACTAACAATTAGGCATACATTAATAAACAAATAACAACAAAATTATGTAAAAGGGAAAAAGCGACGATCAGATTATTAAACTATCAATGTATTTTTTTAAAATCGAACTCAAGTTTTGTGTGTCGCTGGTCCTATTAATGTTATTTTTTCCCTTTTCGATATAAGTCATCTCTGAAACTAAACGTTTATAATAATTATTTTCTTGGTCCAAAATGTTTATTGAATCGTGATCGAAATTGAAGGAATGTCCGGTATTTGTTACAGTTTGCTTGAGAAGGGCTGTTAATTTGCAGCCAAAACGTTGTACACATCTTGAAAAGTAAAATAAAGTTCTAGACAGTATGCCATTCAACTTGTATACTTCATTTAATAAACTGAAATTTATTAATAACCTTGGTAAAGATCCTATTAACTAACTATAACAGAGTGATGTAGATCTTTGAGCGTAGTTTTATTTACATTTTTAATATCTATGACACTGCTCAAATATTGTACCTAAAGAGAGCCGCACAAAGACGCCTGAAACATTGTTCTAAATAGATTAAACAAAGTGACAGTATGCTATTAAATTTTATCAAGTTAATTATCTGAATACAAGGCTGTCTTTAGATTCATGGTCACACTTGTACAGTAATCATTAGGTAGCACAAAAGTTCTGTGAGATAAACTTAAAAAGAAGACAATCAATCCATATTTACTGTATTTTTGACGTCTAGTTGTAAGAGTAATTCCTAAATCTTCCATTACAAAAAATAACCCCTGCCAACTAATTCGCGTAAAGCTACCTATAGCCATATTTTTCTACTTCTTGTTTACAAAAATAATTGACATGATTGTCATACATTTCTAATTAGGATTTTTCGTGAAAGGATTTTAGGCCTATTGGTCCGAAGCGAGCCAGCGCTACATTAACGGTCGAACTGGATGGGCTACAGCACAGAGTACCTCTCAAGCCCCAGCAGTGGCTGGCTGGTCCACTCAATCTTGAACCGTTTGCGAACCCTACAACACCCGTGCTTGCACGGGGGTGTCTTTAAAAGATGTTGACCCTACCCGACATGTAAGAAAAAAAAGTGCACAAGCCAGCGGACGCCTCTAGCCTTTACGTGCAGTCAAACGCGATTCGTTAATGGCGAAAAGACAGGAACACCAAGAAGTGAAACAACGAAAATATTCATTTGGCACGTAATAGGCTTTGCAACTGAGGCCGTTTTCTTTGCAGCACTGAATGGCTCTTCAGATATTATAAGATGGTTCGCTTTATTGCGAACAAAAATCTTCACTCTACAGGGCGTCGTGGCTATACCCGTCGTAAAAGATTATCCTGCGACATTAGATTGAGGGAAAATGTGCGCTAACTCAGCTGCAGCACAAGATGGAAGACGACTCTCGCCTTTACGGCGTTGCCCTATGTGACCCTTGAATGGCAAAATATAGAAAGACTAAGATGTTGAGGCAACCAAAATCTGCTTCATGCACATTACATCGGTACAGGCGTGCAGGTGAGATGCAACCAAGAATGCTCAGTTCTTGGAGCTTTCTCCATACTCTCGGGTTAGGTTAACGACAAATACAGACGTCACCGGACCATCAAGTAAAAATAGAATGCAGCGACACGTGATTTGGCTGTATCATCTTGACAAAGCAATAGTCAACTTAGGCCAACTGTCATGGATCAACCAACAAAGATTCTGGTGAGGAGCAGCAAAATGCCCAGCCTGTCTTTGGACAGATGTCCTGAAAAAAAAACACATTAATAATGGAAGATTTATTAAATGAAACTACACTTACGATTCAGGAGGGTTCGGGGACTCCGGATCCAGAAACTTTTAAGTCATTCAGAAGTTGTAATTGATGTTCTTTTTGTGGAAGCAAGGTCCTGTCCAGTTTCCTTAGCAAAGTTGACCTTTGCTTTATTAAGCGTACCGACTGAATAATCATCTTCTATTGAAACACCTGACTGTCAAGCCTTCATAACGCAGATTGGACTGTCTCAACACGAGAGACACGAGCACCTGAGACTTAGAAATGAGAAGAGACGAGCAGTAGCAGAAATGACACCCAAAAAAATGGTGCACCACTTACCATCTGGACTCCTGAGGACGAAGCCGCACTTGTGAAACTCGAGGCACAGCTTTAAGGTTCAAGACATATCAATATTGCGATTGTTTTAGTGCTACAAATAAAACAATCAAGCAAATAAGTGATAAGTGGATCCTCATGAGAAAGTGGAATGAACTCCACCTTAGACTGCCAAGAGCATAACCTGATGAAACTGAATCGGACTCGGATTGAAATCAGTAGCGAAGAAAGTGGCCATCTTTATGAGATCACTGCTGATCTGAAGATCATTGCAATGATGTCAGCCTGTAGAAAGTCGATCAAAATATCGAGATGACGGACGATATGAGGAGTTTGAGGATGCTCTGGGTAATGACGACTTCAAACTCGTCTGTCAAGACTGGCAGAGAGTCCTTATTGATAATAATGTACGGCATGTGGAAACCCATAAGAAATGAGTTCAATGGTACGCAAATTGCGATTAGCTGGTGACATGTAAGACCACTAAGGCTGAAGTAAACTTGCTCTACGACGCTACGACCTGATGTCAATAATAAGGCTGATAAAAGCGCTATAGCTCAAGAAATAACTGCGCCGCAGCAGAATTAAACCATGAGAAAAGTAAAAGAAATGGAAGAAACAGATGAAAAAATAGGCCGCCCAGGTGAAGCGAAAGACGCCGCTAAGCATATGCAAGATATCAGGAATTTTTCGATAATATATCAAGAAAACTTGCCAAAATGGTGGTGAGTGACGACCTTGTGCTTCTGCATAAGCAAGTGTCCCCAAGCTCCAAGCAAATCAGAGAACTTTATTTCAACCTCTGGGGAAAAGTGGTCCGTCAGAATTTCTATTTGGAGGCACGATATGACACTAAAGGAAAAAGCCCTTGATCCTATTACTGTTGAAGAGATTCGAACTAAATCATCAAACACAAACAAAAAAGCGCTGCTTGAACCGACAAGACTGTCAGAAGCGACCTGACTGGAACACTGACGTTATAGCGCGCTCGCAAAATTATTTAACTTGCTTCCTCTGCACCTTCACGTCTTAATGACAAAATAGAACCACTCTTATACGTAAGGATCACACAAATGTTAAACATTGGCGTCCTATTGCTATCATTTCTGTGATTAGCAGAGTGTTTTCCTTTTATTGATAGACAAATGACTGAGAAATATAATCACTCAGCACATAAGACAAAAAGGTTGTAATCGTTTCTCGTGGCTCTTGATTCTTCTGGTTCTTCAGATCCCGTTTAGTTGTCTATCAACGATCTTTCTTAAACTCCTGAAGGTCATCTTTAACCCTTAAGGCCTTTTTCTAAGTGAGCTATAGGTTCTCCGTTGATTTCGAAGATCCCGAATGATGTTGGTCTTGACTGATCCCATCAAAAATTGTTTATTTATTACCTTAGACATCCCAGAAGTATATTTCTTTAAGAGATTCGAACGATTTTATCATAAAGCTATTGTTGTTGAGGTTTCCTTAGGAACCTGCCTAAAATTTTGAATTAAGTTTCCTCCTCCGCATTTTGATCAACCGTAACTATTCTATTTTAACCTTTAACTATCTGTGTGCATCAGCCTTAACTGCCATAGCACCTCAAAACTGTAAACCTTGAATAATGCCCTGCAGCTGACTGCATCGACATGAATAATTTGTTTACAATTATAATTGTAATGATTACAATATTATTATCATTATTATTATCATCATCATCATTATTATTATTATTATTATTATTATTATTATTATTATTATTATTATTATTATCACTAATATACTGGTAACAAGATTTGACATAGAAATGTATGAGTTTAATGTTATGGCAGCTTTTTTAAATATAGATCTTAAGCAGAAAATGTATATGAAGACTTCTCTTCACTTTGGAGAAATGTCATACTGATTGATTTGGATGAAGAAAAGATTGATAAAGAATAAAAATGCCACTAGGGCTGGCTTATCTATTTATTTTGTTTATGTAGACGGCGTACTGCTTACCCATCTCATTTACATAGACGGCACGCCAGTAGTGTGCAAGGATTACAGGGTAGTTCAGCCTTCTTACCGTCTATTAGCTCAAAGCTACCTGTTTCCAGAAGAAACCTGCCAAAAATCTCCACGCCTCTTCAACAGAACTTGTACGTGACAACAGAAACATTGAGAGTATCACGTGCTTAATCCGAATAATCCGATCCACATACACAGAGCTCTGACCCCATCAGCTTCTCACAGTGAACGGATACAGCAACAGTTCCCTCTGAAAAAGTCTCTGACGTGGATGAAGGTGATGAAAGCAGCCAGTTCATTCAGCTCGCAAAACCACATTGGATTATCATAGAAAGACATAGCAGAGGAATGAAATTAAGTTTTCCCAGCTTGCACAGAGCGCCGAAGAGTTGTGCGGGGCATTAGACCGAGCGAAAGTGGTAGTAGCAGAGAGAGAGAAAAAAAAAATGAAGAAACGAAGGTACGGGGGGGGGGGGGGGGGGGGGGGGGGCGGGAGCGGGCGTCCGCGGGGGGGGGGGGGGTGGGGACGAAAAGCTCTTTCCTCCGAGACTGGTGTACACATGTACTCTCCCACTCGCTTCGGGACCATCAGATTTTCGCGAGTTAGCAGCCGGATGAGACCCAGCGAGTGAGAGATCCAATGCTGTAGCTGTGAGTGCATATGTGTGTGTTAAACGCACGGAAAGAGCCAGCTCACGCGCCTCTCAGCGGATGCCTAAACAAGCTCACTCGCGAGCTAAGAGGCATCGCTAGTACCGGAGAAGACGGAGGAAACGGGGGAAGGTGGAAATCGGCTCAGTCGGCACGAGTGGAGTGGATCGAAGGAGTATAGGGGAGGAAAAGCGTACGCGTAACGCGATACGCCACTCACTTCCCGCGTGTGTGCAAAAACGCGCGGCCGTAGGGGGAGAGGCTCGAGAGCGGGGTTGCCCCGCCCCTCCCGCGGGTGTGCAAGACCGGGCGGCCGGGGGGGGGGGGTCCCGAGGGCTGGATTGCCCCCCCCCCCCCCCCCGCGTGTGTATACACGAGCCTCAGCTCGATATTTCGACCCCATGCCCCGACTCTCCGGGCGTCTTTTTTTCACTTTGGCTCCCGCGGCGGGAGGCGAATCGTGTACCTTCGCACCCCGCTCGATAAAAGGAGCAGCAGGAGTGGCCGTGAGATGGGATTTTTATTTTCCGTTGACACGCTTTTTTGGCCCTCGATGGTGATTCCACGGCGAGAGAAAGTCTAGTATTTGTTTCATACACGAGTTAGCGATGTGTAGTTAGAAAATTTGCAGAAAATAATGAAGTTGGCGACTTAGTTTGATGTGTTGGGTCCGTCTATTTTATTATTGAAAAATATTCATTATGTATTCGTTCCCTTTTTTCGTATGAACAAAAACCGGTAAAGAGAGAGCTTGTCAAAGTCCAGGAGTCAGGGAAAAAGTAAGGTCACTCTGTGAAAATTGCTGTACAAAGTGTAAATAGCAGCGGTTCCTAAGAACTTGTCGATATTTTTTAACAAAATTTTGAGGGTAGTCTGAAGAATGATGAAACTACAGTTGGTGAAAATTCTTGGTTATCTATACTTATTGGAACCGGAGTGATGAATTTTTAATCACGTGCTAATTCATTGGTTTTGCACTTTGCGAAAGAACCGCTGGACCTATTGGGTGCCATTAAGACCCAGTTAGTTTGTTTAAATTGCGCACGTTTTTTACCGAAATACTTTTTCTCGTGTGACTTTAACTTTTCTATTCTAACGCAGAAAACTGTTTTTGCGACTTTTCGCAATTTTTTCCATACATCCTACAAAGGTTTCACTGTTCAAAATCTGTCCGATTATAAATAGAAAGATAATGTTTGAAATCGAACAGACTACACACGATTCGTGTAAATTATATTTTACAAGAGTCCACTAAGCTTGTGTTATTTAGCCATTGTACTCATATCTTATACACAAACTTTGTGTACCAAGTACAACTATTGTTTACAAATAATAAGAGTAAAATAACAAACTACACAAAATTTTTAACCGTGTATTTACGTGTATAATGTATAATAAAATAATGGAATATGAAGGTATTATTATTATTATATAACCTATGATTTTATTACATTATATTCGTGTGTGTTACTAATAACTACTCTATCTTAGTTTTAAGTGTAAGATAAGTCTACCCACGAAACATAATCTCCTAACCTCTTACTCTGTTGTTGATTGCTCACTACTCCTTACAATTAAGGTTTAGTGATACTATTCGATACCTCGATACTACATCGATACTTTTTTGTAGGTATCGATACTTTTTATAATACTTTGAAGTATCAAAAAGCATCAATTCTTTGATACTTTCCCTGAGTATTGAGAATGAAGCGAAAAACAAAATTTATTAACAAATCGTAAATTTGTAAATAAGTTGTTATAAGTACTTAAAAAAAATTTTTAAGAATACAATAAAGTTCATACAGACTTGCAGAGAGAGTGCAGTCTGCATTTTTTTCTTGGCCGGTATAATTGTGATACATACATAGCGCCGATGATATATACTATATAAATATATAATTTGTGCTCCTGCCTTTCACAGTTCCATGTCTGTTGTGTTTGTAATTTTTCGATTATAACTTATGACATCATAACTGTTGTATAATTTATTCAACTTCAATATCACATGCAAGCCATGGAACAATTCCAGTATGAAATAATTAAAATTGGTGAGTTCATCACAGTTTTTTTTCTTAACCTTTTCTGTGCCTTTGTCTCTACATATTTACATGCACGTGTCAACTATTTTTTTGATACTTATTTTTTTTGGGTCACTTAAAGATCAACAATTCCTGTAGGACGCAAGGGGCTTGGTAATTTATATAAGAGTCAATAAGAACAATCCTATTAAAATTTTTAACTTTGTGCTTCGAGACTATTTACAATTTAAAAATAATGATGCTTTCGTTAACTCATACTTACGGGTCAAAATTTTTACTTTAACTTAATAAGAATAAATATAAAATACACTCCTATATAATTCATACAAATGCTTGTATTTATTTAATGCCGAATCAGATAGTTTATATCGTTGAAGAGTAATGGTTTTATAAAATAAATATTGATTTTTATGGTTCACGTACGAATACATCTCTACACATAAAATAATAAAAAAATTTCAATTTAACTACTGATACTTTGATATCTTTCGATTATTTTTGAAAAGTATCGATTATTTGACACTAATACTTTTTAAGGTATTAATTTTGCAATACTTCGATTCTTGATACTTTTTTTTGGTATCACAAAACCCTACTTACAATACGTGTTCACTTGACGAATGACTAATTCACACTGTTAACATAGCATCTGGTGAGCTGCGCAGCTCATTCCGCAGTATCGAGTGCGCAGCTCGGCTAGGTCACTGACCACCGACTCACTCAGCTGACTAAGCTTACAGTGTGATCTAGTCATTCGTCGAGTGAGCACGTATTATATTGAGCAATGAGCGATCAACAGTAGAGTAAGAAATAAGGAGATTATGTTTCGTGAGTAGACTTACCTTACACTTGAAACTTAAATAGAGCAGTTTTTTTTTATAAAATGTCCGTATATATTGTAATTATATAATATAATAAGTAATACAAGTAACATAATAATAATGTATACACAGTAAAGTCAGTAAATTGAAAACATAGCATAGGGTATGCATGAGTCAAAAACAGGAAATTTTGGTGTGTGAAATAGAATTTTCAAAATTTAGTGTTTAGAATATTTCTATTATTTTCTATATGTTACATGAGGTCTAAACTAGCTAGAAATTTTAGGCCCGGCTCTATTGTTATTTTGAGAAAACCCATGTTAATTTGCATGGAACGTATAAAAACTTCAAAGAAGCATCACGGTAATGACAGGTCTGTCATTTCCGTGATGGTATTTTTTCGGTAATTCTGAAGCCCCAAGTAGGAATTTTCCAACGAAATTTAGATCTGTACATATGTGCATACCAAAATCCGACGTACATTATAGTCAGCTTATTGATAATTTAAAATACCTTTAAGATTAGAGGCATTACGGTAATAACCTCTTATTTTAGTCAGCAGAAATCTCTATATTCACGACGAGTAGCAGCATTCGAATTTCTAGTTGAAAAAAATTGGTCGATATGCTTGTTCGCTTTACTATACAAAATGATCAAATCCAAATGTCAAAGAATGGACCATTAAATCAATTGTCTCGTGCAATTCAAAAGTGTCAAAACTAGGCTTTACAATAGTAACGCTTAGTATACTGTAATGGCATTTTGACCTGTTTTTTCCATTCTACGCCCACGGCAAATAGTTTGTCAACTTGATTTTAAAAGGGCTATCTAGAGAAAATTAGTTTGCACTGTTTGAAAAAAGTTTTAGCACAACATTATTGAATGCGTTGTTTATAAACATAGACTTTATAAAATATCATAATTTTTGTGATATGACCCACGTATGTTATTAAAAAACTACTCCGTTAAAGTTTCGAGTGTTGGCAATAATTTTACATTGGTTCTTACATTGGGGACTACACACGTTTTGTGTAAATTATATTTTACACGAATTACGTGTTGAGAGTACACAAATATTGTGCTATTTAACCATTGTATTAATATCTTATACACAAACTTTGTGTACGAAGTACAACTAAAATTTTGTATAATTTTTAGAGATACTAAGTGTAAAATAGCAAGCTACACAAAATTTTTACCTGTGTTCCCTTTCAAATTACCGTTATTATTTTCGCCTAACATCAAAAATTAAATTTGAGAATTTTTTTTCCAAGACTTCATTCCGTGTGATGGTAAAACCTAATCTATAGTTTAACACTCCGTGACGCTCTTAAGTTGATCGAGCAACTTTGACGCGCTCTGTCTCCAACTGTTTTTGATGTTGCGAAAAAAGAAAAGATACACATATCCCATATTTTCATATTATCTGCATGATGAATCTTACGAAATTCAAACATTTTAATCTGAAGCCAAACCTATTATAGAAGTAGTGTATGCAGAGGGCGTGAATCTTTCAGCTTTCTTGGCATATGTCGAAATCCGGAAAAAATATGCACTTTTCGTAAATGTTTTCGCGTGGCACACCTCCAAAACGCAAAAATTCATGTACTACTGGTGCTTGTTCTCTTCGACTTGAACCTGGGGTAAGGCCGAAAACCACGAGTAAGGCCGAATTCATCCCCGGGTCATTAAGTAAAGCTTTCTCTTATCCCTTGTACCGAATTTGTCCCAATTAAAATCATAATTTTTCTGTCTCCTTTTTCATTGCAAATCCGAAAATTTGCACTGATTTCAAGGCTTCGTTAGTGAAAAAATGATGTACTCTCGATGGTGACGAATTCAGGTAGGCCTCTTGAACCAGGGAACACGTTTTGCCCCGCGGGACACCCATTTTTTTCACCCTGGAAAAAGATACAGCAAGAAAAGTAAACGTACCTACAAAGAGAAAATTTAAGTTTTTTAATGAATCTTTGAAGTTACTCACCACAGGAGCATGTTTTATCATTCACCAGATAATAAATCGAAAGCTCTTGTAGTAAGCTTTGATTTGAGTCCTGGTAAAGCTTAAAACCTTCATCTGGTAAAAAGTCACGAGTGATCCAAATTTTTGCTGAAAATTGTTTAGCTTTCGTCTATCATAGATTCTAGGTTTTGACCCGTTTTAGAGCCCAACAGTTGACTGCTTGTAACTTTTAAGCAAACGAATATTTTGAGTCCTACCAGGGCTCAAACAAGAGCTTGTTTTGAAAGCTTTTAATTGCTTTTCAGGAAAAAAAAGGAAAAAAATTTTAAAAATTCCTGAACTGAGTTACGGTCAAAATAGTAACTTCAAAATTATATTGAAAAACGTGAATTTGTTCATTCCAGAGGCGTTCAGTTTTCTTGCCTAATCTTTTTCCGGGGTGAACAAATGGGTGTCCCGAAGAGCAGAACGTCTTCCCTGATTCAAGACGAAGAGAACGCGCACCCGTGGTACATGAATTTTGGCGTTTTGGAGGTGTGCCACGCGAAAACATTTATCCTAAATTTTGAACACGGAAAGTGCATATTTTTTCCCGATTTCGACATAATATACACTCTTGCGACGTATAATGTAAAAAATGTTTTTCTGGAATAAAGTACGATGCTGGCGCGTACTGTCCTTTTCGTGCATTTCTTCGGGATTAGGATTTATAAGTCATCATTCCCCACCAAAGTTCCCGCTCCCGTCTCAAGCGCACGACCGTAACGATCGCAGGGCGAGACGGCCCTTCGTGTTTCGTACATCGGGGTGCGAATGGACGAAAGCTTGATTCATGCCTTTGAGGCCCTCGAACCGGTGGTTCTCGAGTACCTCGCGGAGGGCCGGCCGATGCATTATTCAAGATTGAATCGAGCACGGCACGCCCCGCTCGGTTACGGTTTTTCGTCGGCACCCGGGGGGAGATGCTGTATTTTTTTGTTCTAATCCAACGCTTTGGCGAGTAATCGTCGGCCGAGAACTACCTTTTTTTCGCTCCGTTCCAGCGCGTTCGGGTTATACAGTGTGTGTTTTTCCCGCCGCCCGTAAAGTCCCTTTAGCATAAATTTACATGGCGGAGGGCTCGGCGTTTGGAATTTTCACTCGGTATCCGGGCGCAGCCGGGGTGCGCGATAAATATTCATACGGCCTTTACTGCAAATTCACTTTCGAGCGCGAGAAAATCAGCGGGATACATCGTAAAAAAAAAAAAAAGTTTTCGGCGTGCGGGTCAACAAAAGCGGGCCGTGTAAACGGTTCGGGTGGGTTTTTCGGCGTGAATAACTGCAGGTGGGGGATGGTGGATAACACGAGGTTCGGAAGTACAACACGCCGGAGGAGCGATGTATTTGGGAAAGTTTTTGTCGTGTCGGAAATTTTTGTTTATCGGGTGTAACGTGCGGCGCAATGAGATGCAAATGGTTTTTGTAAGCATCGAGTGTGAATGTTTTTCGATGGTTCTATGTAAAGTCGATAGTATTATGTATATTCAGAATTTCTGCTATGTAGTGAATACAAATAAAGAATACGAGATTGTCATCCGAATTTGTAAAGTATTATACGCACATCCTACAGTTATAATAAATTCATTCAATCTCATGTGGTTTACTGAGAACAGAAAATTATAGTATCTTCCGTTGGGCGCTTTTTAAAGTGACATCCAAGCAGTACTTTCTTTTTCATTGATTTTTTATTTCCATACTGAGACAGCCATTTCCCTAATTTTGCACGAAAAACTTTTGTTCGGAGAGTTATTTCTCTGTTAGAGGGGGCTCGTTTAGGATGAGAAATAATTACGATTTTAAATAAATTCCATTCTTCATGTACACCGGATAAATGATCTGTTTTCGATACTGGTATTTACAATTGTTTCGAACAAAACCCCAAAAACCCCGCTGATACAATGTGAAAAAAATATATCTGCGAAGGCTCTCTGAATCAGCATCGAGGACTAGCCACTCATACGAACCTACTACTACAGGCAAAATGATTTCGTGGAACTAAACTCACCATAAAAAACACTCATTCCACTCTGCTAAAATGTAGTCTACTCGCAATCGCAGCCAACAAGAATAGATTCGATATTCATACGCACACCCACAGATCGACCGACGCGAGCCCTCCGGCATTCCAGCACGCACCTGCTCGCGTTCCCGCCGCTCTAATTGCAAAACTAATTTTCGAGCGAACCGACGAGATGCACCGGGACGGCGAAAACTAATTATCGGAGGCTCCGTCGGCCAAGAGCGCGCGCGAGAGAGTCAAAGAGCGGCGGGGCGGAAAAACAGGCGGCAAAGGGGAGTAGGATCAAGAGGGCTCGTCGGCCGAGAGCCGGGTGAAGGAAGCCCGGGGGCGCGGGAGGGAGTCGAAACAAGAATCGGGCGGGCGAAAGAAGCTTAGAGTTGCTGACCGCTCGGCGTTGAAAAGTTCGGGCTATCTACCACCAGTTTCGGTGCAGGGGGTCGGATGAAAAAGTGACGGATGGCACGACCTCCGATACACGAGCTCTTGCCCGCGCGTGCATCATTTCGTACGGAAGATTCACGAGCAAGCGCATCGCGCCTGAATAGGCCCGGCGAGCGCGGGGGGTTGAGGACACATTTGGGGATCGGAAGACTCAGCTGGTGATTACGGCGGCACTTTCGATCCTAACTGGGGGCGGGGCGGCGCTCGACGAGAGCTCCACCGAGTACGGGGGGGGGGGGGGGGGGGGGGGGGGGGGTGTACGTTCAGCTGGCGTGGCTAATCCTTCGACAGCGGAGCTTTTCAGGGGGTTCCGGGGAGGCTCTTATTCCCTCGCTAGCCGGTTGCCATTGTTCGGTGGACGATTCTAGTGTTTGCGCAAACTTGTATTCTCGAGGGAAGCGGAGATGCGATAGTGGAATCGAATCGCGTTTTGTGGAGTGCTGGATGACGCGTGGATAGGGTGTAGGTTTTTGTATGGCTGCTGTGGGAGGATTTTAAGAAGTGATCTTTGCCGATAATGTGAGTTCTGGACCAGTTGCGTTTTATAACAGGTTCGTGTTACCGTTGTAAGAGATTTTTAAGTGCTGTTGAAGACAGATTATTTTCAAACGATTAATATGCAGTTGAGTAGGATTGAGAACAAACAATTTTATTTCCATTTTTTTCTGTTGTTACTTTTTCTATTCAAATTATTGCAATTATTATTATTGTTATTAATTTTATCATAATTATTTTTTACTTGTGTTACAAATCATGATAAAATCAATAGCAATTGATTTCATACATTCATGTAAATAAGAAAGGTCACAGAATTTATTAAAACTGGTTTACAACGACCGTCCCATCAAATACCGACTTATACTACTTATCGATGTTTTCGCTGTGAGCCCTTCTGAATAGAAACATCTTGTTAAAAAACAACAAATTATCCCCTGTTGTAAGAACTTCCTCAATACTGTTGAAGATAATACTAGATTGAGACACATAATTTATTAAAAATGCTCTACAATGATTGGCTGGACCGAATACTGATTTATACTTCTTATCTAAGTTGTTACTGTCCTGCTAGTAGAGATAGTTTAAAACACTTCAGTTCCAAAAACAACAAACGTTTTCTTGTTCAAAAAAATATGCTTAGGTAGTTACAGAAGACAGTGCTAAAATTAACTATACTTGAAATTTTTTAATATTCATTCTTAATTGAATCATTAGATTGAGACCTTTAATCGGATCGAAATTTTTCTATTGATACTGTTTATGTTCAAATTGGATAAGTAATTTGCCTACATTTTAAATAAGTTATGAAAACAATGCAGCTTAAATGACAAGCCACATAATTTATTAGAAATGGTTACTGATGAATGGCTGACCGAATATCGATTCTCACTACTTATCTATGTTTTTGCTGAGTCCAGCTAGAGAAAGTTAAAAACTCTTGAGTTTCAAAAATAAACTATTACTTATTCAAAGTGCTTTATTTATGCAGTTGAAGACGACAGTGCTAAAATTTATTGTACTCAAATTTTTTAAATATTTATGGGACTAGATTCGGACCTTTAATCAGATACCATCATTTCCATTGTTACTGTTTATATGCGTACCAATATTGTCAATTAGATTTATAAATGTTATCGACGAATAAGTAATTTATTTGAATTTCCAAAAAATTACGAAATTACATTTTCATTACAGAATTCATGAAAACTAGTTATCAACGACTGTCTGACAAAACACTGACTTAGACTACTCGATAATGCTTATACCACACAATTTGCCGTAAAAATTAACGAAAACAGGTCCCACGCTTCCGTAAAGAGCAATTAATCATCCCGAACGTAAGAGGCAAGAACTATGCTGTCAGATTACTCAGATAAACTCTATATCAGCGCTCAAAACGTACACTGCCCATCAGAATAATCGTTACTAATACTCTCGCCCGCCCCTACCATCCGATTACACCATCCTTCACCCAAACTTTAGCAATACAGGCACGCGTCCCCCCAAATCGAACCGACAAACTTTCCCCTCGAAAAATAAATCCGGCAATCATAACTCGCCGCCCAACACGGAAAACCTCCATCACTCCTCGAAAGTGGAACGTACAGACCCATCACTCCCACCGACCGATTTCTTCCGTCCCTCCCCCCCCAGCTGGAACCGGGAGGGGCAGCTCTCTTCCATAATGGAGACACAGCGTCTTCGCAGTCTCCTCCGGCATCCCAACGAGAATCACCCCGGATAATCTACGCGGAATCGCACGACCGCTGCTACGACCACCCCGAGCATCCTCTCCATCGAGCGCCACGCCTCGCCGGTCCCCCTCGCCAAGATCCCCGACCGACCCCGGCCCGATCGAGTCCCTCCCTCCCGGTCTCTATTATTCGCTCGTCGCCGGCTCCCCCCTCCCCCCGACTCTCTCGACAGCTGCACCGGTTGCATCCTCCACCCCATCCCCCGCCGTTGGCTCCTCTCCCACTGGTACGTGAGAACGCATACACGTGGACCATTAGCATGCGCCGAGCCGTAGTGGCCGTCGAGGGAAGACTAGCCCCGTGATTAGCCGACGATTAGGTGCGGAGGGACGGGCCGGAGTGCTCTCGATCGTCTCCTCGGTCGTAGAGTACTCTTCGGCTGATCCCTCGGGGTTACCGGGTGACGCGCAGGTCGGTTCGTCGGTGCGGGGACCGACGACGAAGAGGCGGGATAAACAGGGGTAATTGGCCGATCGAGGATTTCCAAGGCTGGTGATGATCTGAGCTTCGGTGTTTGCTGCCCGGGGGGGGATGCCAAGTTGGCGCGAGCGTCCTGATTGCTGGGGGAATTGATTTCGGTGCGTGGTGTCGGGTGTGGGAAAATGTGGTGAATATTCGGTTCGGGTTGTGGTTTTGAAAGTGAGGCCAACGTTTTCACCCGGCTGTAGTCGATATAGTTTGTGTCTTGCTTGTTGATCGAAACGTATTTTAAGGTGGTTCCATTGGTACATAAGTGGTTGACAGAGAAATGGAACAATTTGAATGAACAGAAAAATCGTTAGTGGAATGTCCTTATTATTAATTATGTATAATTTAAAACAGAGTACAATATTTCGAAAGGTCGTCGAACAAAATAGCCGATGTTTTGTTCGGTTAATTAAGGCTAAAGTGCATCTTCCTGTTCCTCAAACCTAATCATCAACTTTTGTACAAAGAAACAACTTTTTTCAACGTGCCGATGGATAAGACCTAGATGTTTAAAATTTTCCGTATCAACGAGAATTAAAAATTTCGCAAATGTATTACAGACGCATCAAGTTATATATACTTGAGAAAGTTTCGCTACAAACTAATTGTTGTCAATTTGCCGCAAAATCACTTTAAGCTGAGGTTGGTGTGTTAATTTGGAAAAAATCAGCTGAAACAAGCTATTGTGTGGGAATGAGTTTATTGTTGTTAGCGATTAATAATGAAAATGTTCAGTGAATTTACTTTTTAATACAAATCTGCAGGGGTTTGGATGAAATCGTGTGTATCGTTGGCGAACGGGGAGATATGAGTTTATATTTATCGGGTGTTTAAAAACATCGGGTAAAAGTTCATTAAAAAGCTAATGGAGGAAAAATTCGATTATCCAAATGGACCATGAGTTCTCGAATCAATGATAAACAGTGCACTGTGGTGTACGATTTCCGAATACATGTCCGAAGCAGTAATTGATAACAGTAATATACAAGGGATTGTTATACACGTATCAAAAACACAATCATACCAATTCTTCAAAAATCAACTCCAATAGTTGGAAAAAAGTTATACTATTCATTCATTACGCTAATTTTACCACTTTATTTATTTTTAAAAGATAGTTATACATTCGAATTTCCCTTTTTAAGCATGCATCGACGATGCAAAACTAGAATCCAAAGATCGTGGTCATACTCAAGACTGTATTCTAAGAGTCAAGATATTGTCATCAAACAGATAATTAAAAATTTCTATGTAACAGTTTTCACAAGTAAATATAAGAGACAGTTCAATGAAGCTTCTCCCCCCACCAACTTTCTAAATGGAGTACCTCGAATTCAAAGAATAGTCAGGAAAATGAAGTCAAGTTGAAAGAGCAATCACACTTTTCCCATTTCCATCAGTAGAATACCACTGGCATGTCTTGAGAGTTAAATGACCCGAGTAACAATGAGTAATCTTGAAAATCTCTCGTCCCTTATCCTAAAGCTTACCAAAGTACGTGAATCTCCATTTTGACATTTTAAGTTTTAAAAATTTCGACATAGCGCATTCAAACAATCAATATCAAACCAATTTAACTTTTCTTGCTGCTGCAGGTCACAAGAAGTAAACATAACGCATCAATATTTTACGTCCGGAAAAAAGCTCCTCGAGGCATGCTGCCTTGAGAAAACAGAGGGCGATCGATATCATAAATCGTCCCTACTTAATGAACTTAGCATAAACTTCGCTGCCGGCAAACGACATAACTGTCTCCATAAACATCTCAGACAGGTGTCCCTGTGCAGTTCATACAGATACAGTGTTCTTTTGACTCCTAACGCTTCATTCGCAAACGCCAGCGTACTATGTGGTCGTAAATTTTATAAGAATCTGTTTACGGAGCCCTAAGATAGAGGTGCGGGGCCTGCCACCCCTTTTTTCTTTTTCATCCATCCACCCTGTTGACCTGAGCTCGTAAGAAATTCAATTTCGTCGGGAGAGCAGGGCTGCTGCGTTTTATCGAGGTGATTAATTCCGAAGGGTAAATTTGCACTGAAATTTTACATAAGATTCATCTTTATGCACTTACTTGAAAAACTCGGGTGCGAAATTTTTTTTTTCCGGTATGGTCTTTTGTAGTATGGAATTAACGAACGTCACTCCTTCAAAGCTTTTTGTACTTACTCGTGCTTTTTTAAGTTCGAATACGACTTGATCGATGGAAGTTTTTGTAGCTATTAGGAAACGATAGCGTGTAATTGAAACGAATCGTGCATGCGAATTTCCCCGATGGTGGGTATAACTCGGTTTACGCGAGGCGAAAAATTTCAGCTCGCTTCATCATCTTGGCCGAATGTCAAGATATAACTTTTTTAGCACCTGCGGTTCAACGAAGAAAGTTTGAGCACTTTTTCGTCCCCTAATGGGTAATTGTTTGTGAAATTTTTCCACGGCAGAGGTATTTTTTTACTTTTGGTGCAGTTGGGGATCTACTGTTGTCCCCTGCTTTTTGAGGGTTATAAATAGTCTCTGTTTGTCATTTTAATATTTGTATGAGGTCATGTTAATTTTTTTACCTGTTATTCATTTTGGTGTATGAACAATCAAAAATGAGTTGATTTGATTGTACTTTGGATCTGATTCTTTCGATATTCATTTTGATATTTAACAGATGATAGGTGTCGTACATTTTTCTGTACTATAAATTTATGAATTTAAGATTCTTGATGCGTTCACATTCTTGTTTATAAAATGTAGCTTTTCTGTTCATTAATATTTAACAAGTACTGCAGTCGCGAACAATCAATAAACCACTAAAAATAGATTTTACGAGAGTTATTGAAAATTCAAGGTCATGAGATGATGGTTGAATTTTTAAAATAAATTTTGTTTTTTTAAATGTTGAAAAGGCACCGTAGATAAAATTCACAAAGAAAAAAGTGCAACTTTTTGTAGATTTCTGCATTTTACCATTTTCATGTAGCGTTTTGAAAAATTGATATAATCTGGAAGAAACACTATTACAATGTAGAGAAAATTCAGTATTGTAGAATATATTACTAATAACGAAAATCAGTCAATGTACGAAAAAAAAATTATTCGAAGATCAACATTCCTTGTAAAAGCCGTGCATGCGGGTACCGTCCGAAGAATCGACATTACAGGAGAAACCTTGCATACCGCATGGCCCTCTTGAACAACTAATATTCCCTATCTGGAAACCAAATTAACTTCCGAGCCTCTCAAAGGCTTTACAAAACGTCTCGTTTACAAATACACCAGCCAACTTCTCATGTGCTCACAGTAGTGAAAATACAAACCAAAAAAAGCAGTATTCCAAAAGGATGCAGCGGAAAATCGCTCGTGACACAATGCGTGCATAGTATACATACTATACGCTGACGAAAAACTCGTCCGAGCAACTTTTTTTCACGTTCCGCTGACGTTCTCTGTATCCCCTTTTCGTTGTACACCGTTTTTCCTTCGGTAAGAGCTGGAAAATCGAAGGTGACAAACAGAAATAAAAGCATTCACGCCAACTGACTCGAATGGAGCGTGGTGGTGCAACTTTGAGAGCTGAAGAGTTGAAAAGCATGCATTGTATTAAAGAGAGGGGGGGAGCGATGGATGAACAAAAGCATCGAGAAGTTCGTGTTTTTGATGCATATGGATGAATATGGACGAAACCAGTGGTTACCATTCGCTTGTTCTGAAGCTGCAGATGATATGCACACGTTTTTAATTCTCCGCTCCCCAGGAGGAGGAAAAAATTAATACGTGTAAAAGTGAAATTCAGTCTTGTAAATTTAATCTGTTGAGTGGATCAACTAGTTCTCAAAGTTTGGTCCTCCAAATTAGAGGAAATAAATTTTGTAATTCAAGACCCTGTAATACCATCCATATTATTCAACCGCTTGTCGACCATGCAACAGTGATGAGTGAATACATTTTTTCCTCAGCCATTTTTGACGTGAAAATTTAAAAATTATGCGCACACGTATATTACACACGCGTGCCCGAGATGTTTAAATATATCACGTACGTATTTTTCCACAACCAGTGCGATTTTCCATAACTTGACATTTCCAGGCTTAGAAGAACCGTTTGATCAAGATCTTTTCATCCGTTCACCCGAGTTTTTTTTTTGGCCCACTGATGGATTTAAACAATGCCAAAACTCTCGGTATTTTTGTTGGCGAATCTCTTGAATCAGTCATGCAGATCAATCGCGCACGGACAAGTAAGTGTACGTACTGTTTTTGCGCGAGCTAATCATCAAAAAAAGTAGTGGAAGGAAAAGTTTCTTATAATTCAGGATGACTATTTTAAACTTTTTAATCTCCATGTAAGTGCCTCGGACACCCTCTTCTCGAAAGCTTATATTAACGCTAATCGATATTAACGGCGTCCGTAATGCGCTTGCGACTGCTTGCGGAGCAAGAGCTGTGTATTATATGTGTATATACATAGGGCTGCGGTTAAATCGAGCGCCGACTCGCCGAAGATGTCTCAAGGTGCGGAGAGAGGGGATTAGCAGTGCTTAAGATGTTCTTAGCAGTCCACTTGGATTTATTAAGAAGCCATCGGTGGCTTTAATTTAGCCTCGGATGGAATATCGACCCTAGCACCTTCTCTCTCAACGTATATGTAATATACGCTCGAGCTTGGGATGTAATTTAATTGCTGGGCGGATAATTTTTACTATCCTTTTTCAAATTGAATTTAGTGCTTGACTTGATTGGTTCAATCTGAATCAGAGTTCGTAGATTTGATTGGATTATACTTATATTTTAAATCTGATGTATTTTTTATTGTATGATTTTTATGATGCAAATCATAAGCATGGCTATGAAGCAATCTACGAAAAAATTAGGATTTTAAAAATTTAAAAGTTTTTTTTTTCAAACTTCTGGATAGCGAGATGATTTCTGCAATGTTAATTTTACTAAAAGGATCAAGGAATGAAAACAAAAACTTTTGAATTGGATATTGCTGTATTTGTCTGCAAAAGATTGTCATAAAAAGTTAATATCACGATACATTTTATGGATGAATTGATTTTTACAATTTTTCAATCGAATCCAAGCCACGATGAATGTACCATCAACAACATAATGCTTCTTAAACCTTTCTGTTATTTATTAGAGTCTCCTGTGTCATATTGGACACTTAAAACTTGTTCTTATTAAATAGCTTAAACTTTTAATAGTCGAAAAAAATCATGTCATAGAACCAAATAAGATTATGAACAAATTACATTGATTCTCCGATACAAAAAATTGTAAATTAAGTTTGACACGTCACTTCTACTCCTTAACATAAAATGACATTACAATAAGTATTTCCTACTATGATTCATAAATACGTTCAATAATTTCAAACCAAGGGTTGGCGCTCGGAGTTCTCAGCATACGAAATCACAGTTGAAAAATATAATATGCAAGCCACATCGTGCCGACAGAGTGCACGTGTACGAGTTTACCTCGGAGCTTGATTGAACCAGGAATGATTAATCAAGATGACGGCCCCGCCCGACTTAATCTCAATATCCCCCTGCCCTAAAGCAGCCATGCACCCTTTGCAATTTCGATTTCACGACTTCTGCAAACTTCATCATTACGACCCGAGCACTAGCGCCAACGTGTACGCGTTGCAAGAGAGAAAGAGAGAAAGAGAGAGAGAACGAGTAGGAAAGTAACAGAGGAAAAGGATGGCGTAATCGGGTGTCCGGAGCTATTGGTTTCTGATAGTTCCGACTCTCACCCTGGCACGCGATCAGTCGGGGAGTATTGCGCTCGTTCGAAAGGAGTCCGCAAACTTTTTGACCAACAGCCATGGAACAACCGTATCAACGTTAGCTAAGAAAAAGGAGGTAGGGAAGGGACGCCAGTCGCCACACTACGAAGAAATCCTTTCGGAATGTGCTCGACTAATTTTTGCTCGTTCTTTTTCTCTTCCCTTTCTTCACTTTTTATGAGCAAAATAACCTCTGCCTTATCTTTGGAACATCTTGAATCTGCCGGTTGATTACTCTTTTCTGTAAAAAATTGGCTGGGGAAATGACAGGCCTTGTATGCATAAAATACGTGTACAACCATCGCTACTTTAGGTATGGATTACTTTTTTATTTGCTACATCTAATTTTTTCAATTTCACCCTCGTAACGATCCGAGTGATGGTATCCAAACGCAGAGGAATTAAAAAGTTAGTTTGGTAGACGGGTGAGTTTTGTAATTCTAAAATATTTTTGATCCAAGTATTCTTTCTAGTTTGAACGCAGATGGTTTAAGTAAAGCTCTACACCCTAAACAGGCTTTGATTGGGATTTGAAATAATTTTGTTGGGTTTACAGAAACCTGATCAAAATGAGAAGATGCAATATTTTCTAATATATTGTGTACATTGCATACATGGCCTTTGAGAAAATTGAGGATTCAGTATTTCCATTAGATTAAATGAATTTTGATAGTCTTTGATATCTTTTTTCGCTATTAATTCGCTGTTTTTAGCATACTTTATGTCAAAAAAGAAAAATATTATTCTGACATCTACATCCACCCGTAAAATTTAGAAGGTTAAAATGTCACAATAGAATAATTGTCTCTGTAATACATTCATTTTTTTATGTTTGAGTCATATTTTCGCAGAACTTTTTCATATGTGTGCATTTGCATATTAGGAGGGTGTTATCGTTAGACCACTATATTGTGAGTTAGAATAAAATCCAACTGCTCAGTACTACCCTCCATTGTTTATTTTAAGAATTTGCTGACGTGTGCTCGGTATGCCAGAAGAATCGTAAAGTTGGGGCTGGAAAACCCAATGATAAAAAGTATAAAGCTAAGAGAGAAAGGCTAGTGGAATGGTACCTCATCGAGATTGTTCGAAAGTAGTTTTGACGGAGAAGGGGAAGGGGTAAAAGAAGAGAGGAAGAATTCAAACTTTTGTGCCAAACTTATCTCATAAAACAAATGGTAATACCTGCTCTTTCAACGAGTATCAAGAGAAGCTCTGTGTTTTAGGTATAAGCTATATATCTGCTAATCTTACGTATACTTTTATCAGCTTTGTAACTTTATTTATGCACGAGATAGTCTTCCGGTATGGACTTGGTTTATCATTTATAAGTTTGGTTTCCTTGTACCTACTTTGTTATTCACAAAAATTAATTTACTGTTGTTTTCGTATTTTAAGTATATAATAGTAACAATGGCGCTCGATGCTTATTGCGTGGAACACATCAGATTATTTAAAAATGAACGATTTTTCTCCGGGATATTTTATTGCAACCAACGATTCGTAACCACACCTAATTTAACATTTTAAATAAATTTCAAGAGCAATCATTAAGTTAAGAAGCATAAATCAATGTTTATCCGAAAAACTTTCCGGACAAATTGTCGTTTTCATTTTTTTAATCCATTTCGCGTGCCAATCACCGATAATTCGTGTTGAATTTTCATAATTTTTGGAGAAGAATAAAATAATTAGCTTTTTCAGCAGGGATAATTTAAAGTGGTATTAACTTCACTTCTAATTTCTAATCATAAGTAACATTTTTTCTTTCAAATAAAAAAAAAATTAACAGTATCCATTACCCGAACTGCATAGCATTCCAGGTTCTTGTACTTCCCGAGAATAGTCATTAAAGAACAGACTCAAAATATCTTATTCGACTAATGAATGTTCTCAGACATTGACGATTTAATAAGATTTGCCCGAGCTAGCGCCAGATATCATATTTCTTAACACAGATTAGAGTTTGTGGAAAAATTCATCGGTTTTACTTAATCGTGCTTTTTTTGCACTGTAACTTTACTGTACGAATGTAAAAACTGAACGGTTTGGTGTCCCTGAGAATAATCAACAACCCCACATGCTACGCTCACTTATGCCATGATAGAATTTTGGAATAATTTAGGCAATGAAGTGGTACCTTTTACTCTACTGAACCCACTTATGAACAAAGAACAGTAATGCCGAAAAAAGAAATATTTTAACAAGAAACCACAAACCATTGATATTTGAAAATATGCTTGATAATCACAAGTTACCAACTTCGTGTGGCAGAAATAAAATCCAGAGGTCAATAGTCGATAGCAACCTTATCGTACATGTGATATCAGTATGTCAAATGACTTTATATTTTGATGTTTTGGAGCGGCACGTGGCATGACTGATTATATTTTATGTTTCAGGTACATTATACAAATTGCCGTTTTTGCCGTGATGATACATCAAATATTCATTTAAATATAATGAAATGATTATCCTTGTACCTGAAAAAGCGGAGTGTATTGAGGAAGTGTGATAAATGTTTAAATAAATTAAGTGATTTCTCCGCACATTAGCCATGTACACCTATCGTTTTTTATTGTATAATATACCAATTACAATAATGATTGACATGGCTCTCTAGATTAGACTTCAATATTAATATAAAATGTAAATGATTACATAAATTGAAAATATTATTAGAACAAACTTTATGAATATCAAATATTTTTTTGAGAATGCAATTACTACTGGATCACTCTGTAACGTTTCTTATACTGCTAATAGTAATTTTGTTCATAAGTATAGTCATTAAACTCCCAAAAACATGAAGAACAATCAAGCCCAAAAGTAAATAACACAAAATGGATGTATGTCACTAATTGACAGAGATTAATTAAATTCAAAAGTTTTCATAGTGAAAACTTGTTTACGGAGAAAGGCAAATACGGGTAAAAAGTTTATCCAATGTTTTGGCATTTCTCATACTACACATATCAATGTATTTAAAGTTTTTAGAACGAAAGCTCCTTTCGATACGTCGTAATCGACTAGAACATGAAATATACCATTTTATGTAGAATGACCCATGTATCAATGTATTTGAATATCAAGCCGTGATAAATTTTGTGCCAACATTAAAAATTGTATATCTGTAGCTGCTAAACTAGTGGAGGACAAACTTTCAACTTTTATCGCAGAAGTCATTTGACCATGTATTTCTGTACAGCAATCGTGTCCGAAAGTACTGATAGATTTTCTTATCCAGTTAATGTATCTAGGAATTCTGGTATAAATTTCGGTTTTGACTATTCCAGTACAAATCCCTAAAAGTATCGTATTGTTTTTATTTGTCCACCTTACAAGTGCACTACCAAGGTAACCCTTTGAAAGAAGAATATAATAGTTTAGCAAAAATGTCTTCCAATATTCTTAAGTACAAATAATGTGAAGAAAACAAAGTGCGCTCATGCACATGTTGTAAGTGATCCATGCGTGTCCTCGCAAAATCAGCTATTTTTTGATAGAAACTAGTAAAGCGAGGTTAAATTCGAGCAAATATGAATATGATCAGAAATAATGAGAAATAAAAAATTTTAATTGTACAGTGAGCACACCATAATTTCTTCACGTTTTGAATACGAAGAGAATAAACTTCGTGGTAACAGTACTTACGTCAAAGTTAAAGTCCGTATCATGAATAGAGCAAAATTTCCCGATAAGCGGAAAACTTACAAATTGTTGACATATTTTGCTCTCCATTATATTAATTTTGAACATGTTTTGGTTCGTATCTGTATTGCTTCTGGATCTCAATCCTATTAGGTGCGTACGATACGGTTTCACATACAAAAATTTCAATTTTATAGGACGCAGGAGTTCCATCATAGATTCTGCACACCATAGTTTTAGCAGAGCTATATTGTCCTTTGAGGATAATACCTCCTTTCTAGAATTGTAAAAAATTCATTATATAAATATTCTTCTAATAACATCTCTTTTTTATACTACTAAAATGTCATTATCTCTTACTCGTAACCTAACCATAGTGAATGATGACCATGTTTACATGCATCTCGAAGATTGGTGGGACATTATTCTGACCTGCTAAGACAGCTGTGACTGTATAGACAGAATTTGTTTCGTTCACACAATCAACAACAGTTATTGCATAGGTCTTTGAAATTAGGGCAGCACTACACACGTACTTGCTTTTTACTGAGTTTTCATGTTTTTTGTACACGAGCAAGTTGTACAAAAATTGCTCTTTGTATGAGGTTGTACTTTCTAAATTAGTTACATTGCTGTATACGCCAATAGAATCAGAATGAGGCTGCACCAACGTACCGGTGATACCTTGAAATAGGTAGTGAAACTTAAATTATTATCATGGAATCGTGAGTACTATCCTATTAAAAAAAGCTAGTAAACTTTTATTGAATTTGTGGATAGTAAATAAGAAATATTATTATGAAAATGTGGTAGGTTTATATTAATTAATGGGATACTTATACTAGTAAAATATTATAAAAGTAATGCTTGTAACGACCTACCTTGGATTAAAAATAAAATGGTACAAATTCCAAAATAAGCCATCTGGTTGTAGTCACTGTAACCTAATGAATATTTACTATCATTTACTTTTGTCAAGTCCCGAAAATATAACGAATACAAAGCACAATTATAGGTAGAACCACAACTTCACCTACATAGCTATAAATTCACCGTGTGAAAATTTCATAAAAAATGCATGGTCGTAGTTAAAAATGCATTTATTTACACAAATTTTAAAAAATTTCATAAACAAATGCATTTATTACAATGATACGACGTGTTTTAAAAAAATAGAAAACGGTGAGATTGCAGCTATTTAAATGGAGAAAAAAACTAGCTTTTGTTCATTAAAATCGGATGACAATAAAAAGTTTTATCATTACAAAGAGTGTTAATTTTTTATTCATTCGATACATTTATAAATAAATTAGGAAAAATTCTGAAACGAATCAACAGTATACCTCATGTGTATGGCATTATCATACATCTAAATGACGATGATTACATGTTATTTGACAGAAAAATATAACTTTTTGGATAGCCGTCAAATTTTAGTATACAACTACCTTAGCCCTTATAATCATATGCATGTGTACCCATACGGTATCTGATAGGGAAAGTGACACCACATACACTGAATTGTTACACTTTTTATACAAGTTTTTTGATTAAACTAAAATGAGTGCAGTATGAGAATGGTGTACCTATTAGCGAGAAGACAAATTTTATCAGCCAATCTAAATTAAAATGACATAGTGAATTTAAAGATAATGAATCCACGGAATATCTAATTGTATTCTATTTGATAAAGGTGATAGAAACTGGTGAACTTGATTTGACTACAAAAAGCACACTAAATTCGCATTTAAAGTATGATACTGATTTACAATTTAATCACATTATATCTCCAATAGTTAATATGACTTCTTATCCAAAATAGATAATATAAAAACGCATTTAATATCGATTTTAGAGGAATCTTCTGGTTAAAATCTTCGTTGGATGTATGAAAATTGCAACCTTCAAGATTAATTAGGTTGCATTTAACAATTATAAATTCAAAATTAAAATGAAATATCTTTTGAGATGACATTATAGATAACTCGATGTATAGCATGCATATTGAATAAATGTGGTAAAATAATAATGGTCCTATTTACAAGGAGATAAGGTACAGCAACAATTACGATCGAAGTGACACAGGGATTCAACAAAGAGTTATTTTTACAAGTTTCACTGTTATTCGATGGAAGAGTATTCTAGCACATTGCAACTGATTAATCTGTAAACGTCACACTTGACTTTTGTTCGAGGTTAGAACTATTTCTACACGTTTTTCGCAAGTTTAACGCAACGTCTAATCAGAAGAGTAAATAATATGAAAACAAAGTGATGATACTTTTTGAAGAATAGTACCATAAAATAAATTAAAAATTGTATTTGTTAAATCAATACTCTCTAACAGCTCTTTAACAGTAAACTACGCACTGCATGACGTAGTTGGCATTAATGCGGGCTGATCTTGATGCCACATTGTAAGAATGTTTGGTAAAGGAAATTGTCTTTTCATCCACTATTATTTATGTGGTCAGATGTGCTGATTTAATATAAGTGTATTTTGAAATTAAATTAATTTTCATAGCGTGAATTTTGACTGAAGTAAATGAGCTAATGTCTAGTGTGTTTTACCAAACAATTGAGTGAGTCCATGATTCAATAAAGAACATGAGATAAGTAAGTATGACGGCATACAAATGTTTTACATAAATTTATATAATTGTTAAATGTTAATGAGCCTCAGTAAAAAATAAATTTTTAAATGACATGTATGAGATCGTATACCTATTCACAAATAGACAACTTCTATCAGAAAATCTGATTAAAAATTACACAGTGATCCATTAAATATAGTATTTTCTTACTTTGCTGAAAAAGGATAGTGGTGTATGACTTCTAATTTTATTCACTGACAAAAATGATACTCAACTGATACTCGACGTTTTAGTGATTGATACGCACTGTGCTTTCAAATTCTCACCCAACGCCTAATCTAAAGTAGATAATGAGAAAAAGCATTAACTATGGATTTTCAAAATGATCTACTAATTGAATTCCTTGTTAAATACATGAAAATCATCACCAACGATATGGATGCATTTATACTCGTATACAATAAGTTACAATTTGAAATAAATATTTAATCGAGATAAACCCTAAATATCCGAGGGCTGCATTCAATGGATACCTTAATGTTGATCATGAAACTTAAACACGCCGGAAACTTTGCACATTGTCGTACAAAGCATGCAAATTTATTTAACGATGTAGTTGGAGTATAATATACTTAAGAATCATACTAAACCTTTATTAGACCAAGTTATTTAGACGCACCATATCTTCAGAATGTTAGATTTTAGATACCTATTGTTACTAGATCGTGATGAATTGTCAAAAATTTGATTTCACTCACGATGAAAAAATCTATTCGCTTGGATTGATATAGCCTATATTTAAGGTATAGTTGTTATCGTGCAGTCGTTCTTAACTCATATAAATTAATAGACAATTGATATTTTGCGTGTCAATTATTGTTGACCTATGCTAATTGCAATTGAAATATCCAAATAACTAATAAATAAAATAACAGATGTCACAAGAAATATTATAAAATTTCAATAAAATCAAAAAAGTTAAGAACAACCTGATTACTATACAGATATACTAAAAGCATAGCAAATCATATAAAGATTAGGATATTTAAAAAATGGCACGTCTTAATGATCTAAAATTTTGGTATTCAAATCCTAAAGGCATCAAAAATAACATTAGAGTTTTTTCAAATAATC
>JAPYYV010011196.1:0-15220 GCA_030522625.1 Copidosoma aretas | reverse complement strand
AAAAAAAAAAACCCGAGAGCCACTTTGCGCCGACTCCCGTTACAATATTCACATAAATAATCGTGATGTACGCGGCGGGGAACGAAAAAATAGTCGGCTCGAGATTCCTTTAATCATTCATCCGATGCTTTCGGCGTTCGCTGAAACATTGATGATATTCCATGCCGCGGGCATGGGCAATCGAAAGAGAGGAATACCGATCTCGATTCGAATTGAAAAATTCTCGTTACCGGGACACACGTGTATACTCCATGTATATTTCGACGCGAACAAAAAAAAGAAACCAACAAAAACGTAGGGACATTGAAAAAACTCGACTACGCAGCAGCGAGCCAGTCTCTTTGCCCCGGCTCGAATGAAAATGCCAATATTAGCGGAGAGGAGGACTGAATAGCGACCGGATCGGGACGCGGGGAAGTAACAATGGAATAAACGTCCGTAGCCGGAGCGCGTCCTCGAGGGAGTCAAATTAGCCGTCGTATTCGGCCGCGGGGGATCAAATATTTGACGCATCCACGAGTCGAAGAGCAAGAAGGAAAAAAAACACGGGTATGCCGAGTATACACAACAGTATAACCCGCGCCCCGCGTGCGCGCGGAGATATCGCCGCGAAACGTAATCCCCGTTCCCCCTCGGTTTGCGCGCTACTTCTCTAGTTTCTCTATTTTCTTCGGCTCCGAGTACACGGCGGAGACTCTCTTCTCACTTCTCCCTCTCTCCCCGCGCGCGGAATTCTATTTTTTGTTTTACCTCCTCTGCGCGGCGCGCGTCCTGTTGCGAGCGAGCGTGTTTTCGCAGCAGCGCGAGACCTGCACAGACGACGAGAGTCCCTTTATTCGATTGTTCGCGCGGGGGAAGAATAATTATATCGGTCTCGTTGCGGCGCTGGCACGGTATATTTCTGAAAAGATGAAGGAATTTTGCGCAACCGCTCCGGCCGTGCACCGCTGGAATTCTTTCTCGCTCGCTTTTCGAGCGCTTTGAGGGGTGCCTTGTGATGTGTGTGTGCGGGCACGGGCTGCTGCTGCCGCGGTGAATGGCGAGAGAGCTCTATACGGGGTATATATGTGGCATTATATATTGTGCTCTCGCGGTTTTTATACAATCAAAGGATTTTAGAAGGCCGTCGTCGTCGTCGTCGTCGTCTTTGATACGCCAGCGGGGGCTCTTTTTCGTGCGAGCGTGTGTGAAAGGCCTCTTTTGCGTTCCCTTTTTTTTTACTCCCTCTCCTTTTCTCCTGCGGAACGTAGAAAGAGAGCGATGTGCTCCAGCGGGTTTTGAAAGCCATTGTACTCGCGAGAGTTGTTACATACATCATGCGCGCTGGAATTTAATGAATTGCAAAGGAGACGAACGCATTGGTCTATGCTCTATCTCTCTCTCGGTGTAACATTTGGGTAGACAATTAATCGTCATCAATAGCGGAATGGGGGCTTGGAATTACAAAAATTGCGCGTGCGTATGATTAATTTTAAAAATAACATCAGCACAGCACCGCGCGCGGGCGCGTGAATTTTAATTTAATTCAACTTTGCGTGCTCGCGTTTGCGGACGAGGAGACGGGACAGGCGCGCGCGATATTTAATTGCGAATATCAAACCGGGGCTAACGTACCGTGCATAATTATTTTTCCAGTTTTTCGAGCATCACTCGGGTGAATTCGAATTTGATAAAAGTGTGATGATGTCGTCGCGGGCTCGCTGTGCCCGACGTTTATCATCAAAATTAAATTATATTTTGCCTGCGAGTCGGTTAGTAACGTGAGAGAAAACGGTGTTTTCGGCTGGAAAAAACGAAAATCGAGCCAGGTTCGTCGGTCAAACACTCCGCGCCGCGCGCCCGATATTCCCTGGCTATATGGCCCGAGCCGCGAAGTTTCCCCGAAAACACTCCCAATCCCTCTAATTATAGCAAGATCAGCAGCACGAGCGCCTGCCTATGCCCGCGGTCCGGGTGCGAGGGGCATTTAATCCCGCAATTTCTCACATTCGCGCCTCTCCCTGCATCTTCGGTATACGGAGGCGAAATGGAATGCTCAGATCCGCATGCTGTACAAGGGCAGAGCCACACGCGTCTGTACAACGTACGTATACAGAGAGAGAGAGAGAGCGTTAGCTCTCGTCGACGAGCGAAAATCCGCGAAATCCGTCGCCGAGCTCCAACGGGATGATATTATCGCGGCGCCGCCTTCATACATACCTGTATCCACAACCACTGTACACAGGGAAAGGAGGGAGAAGCGCGAGTAACCGGTGGCATGACTGATTACTGGAATAGCAGGGTTACGGGGTGTACGGCTCGCGCACAGCCTTACCAGAGATAGATAGAGAGAGAGAGAGAGAGAGAGAGTAGATCTAGCCGCCGGGGTATTACGTATTACCGGCACCCGTACACACTGCCTCGTGCACCCGCGACGACGCACGCTGCTCGTGTATGTATGGTGTTCGATATATTAATCGATGCCCCTGCTTCCACTCCGCCGAAAGCTGCACGTTTGAGCTATCGATCCCGCCGCCGCGCGCCCAAACTCCGCCCTCGCTTGCTACGCTAGCCGTGCA
The DNA here is from genome assembly GCA_030522625.1 of Copidosoma aretas. Classification (NCBI taxonomy): domain Eukaryota; kingdom Metazoa; phylum Arthropoda; class Insecta; order Hymenoptera; family Encyrtidae; genus Copidosoma; species Copidosoma aretas. Next base: position 12,662 of record JAPYYV010011196.1, on the reverse strand, counting down.
GTCTCTCTCTCTCTCTCTCCATGTGTGTGCGCGTGTAACGTGTCCTCCTCCTCCTCATCTCCCGTGTTTTAGTCGCTGCGACCTGCTATATACGTACGACGTCGTCGCCACACACGCCCTGCCACATGCATGTATAATAGCCGTATAGTATAGTTGGGGCGCAAAGTAATTACCCGCTTTCGAGTGCCACGGAGGTCCCCCCCGCGCCCCCAGCCCGGAAGGGGTAGCAGCCTTCGACGGCGGCGCAGACGGGGTTAGAGAGGCTGATAGACAGGGAGGCTCGGGCGACGACGTTGGCCCTCCTCCTCCTTATAACGGCGACGACGGCGACGTAGACGACGAATCCATATTGATAGGCACTTCCCATTTAGTAACGATCCATTAGACTACCCGTGGAAGCTAGGGGGTTGGTGGGGGGGGGGGGGGGGGCGAAAAGCGCTCGAGTATCGATATCCCGTGCGGCTGCTTGTGTACTCCCCCTCTCTCCATCTTTCGCGTGCCCCACTGCCGTCGTCGTCGAGAGCCGTTTCGCACCCGCGCTGATTTTTCGCTGTACTTCCCGTTGCGCTTTTGACCCCCGCTTCGCACGGCAGTGAGATTAGATTTCAACGGGGGATTCGTCCCCCGGACAATGGGCGGCTCGGGTTCGCTCGGGTAATTTTATTGTAGCTGCTGCCCTTTCCCCCCCCCCCCCTCCTTTCTCCGCTCCATCGGGCAAATTACGAATGTTTAGTAAGGGGGTGATAGGTGCGTTGAATTTTTTGTCCACCCCTCCGCCCAGCCGATACGACGGGAGAGCCAATGATCGCGTCATTGTTCAGCCCGGAGCTCCGAGGTGGGGGTCCTCGGTCGGCGCGGGAGCCAATATCGCGGTTGAATTATATACATCGGGGTGCGCGCACACCTATATATGTATCTATGTATATATACACGCGTACGGCGAAACGGTACGGGGTGGGCGAAAATCAACATCTGCTGGAATATTCAAGCGGGCGCTGATGAATATTCCGGGCATCGATTTGCCAGAAATTCGGCGATGATTCTGGAAGATGCCCCCTCGTCCCTTACGCTGCTACCCGTGCGTAAAGTGGTGTACCGTATATATATACGTGTGTACTCGCGACGCACCGCTGAACCCCGAAATGCTGACAAATGGACGCGCGAGCGCTGTCTCCGCGTATATGTGTACCATACGGAACGGACGAGCGGGCTTATAATGAAACGTGTATATGTACGACCTGTACACGTGTACACAGAGGGAGGGGGAGGAAAAACATCGACATTTGTTGCGGATTATATGCGCGTCGTGGAATATGTGTCCAAGCGCGCGTGTACGTATAACGTCCATGTGCATTGGGGGGAATCGGGGAGACGGTCGATGGCCTGATTGACAGAGTCAATCGCAGGCATCCGAAATTCAGGCGCAAATACCCCACGCGCGCGTACTGCGCACACACACGCGTGCACGTGACCTGCTGCTGCTGCTGCTGTATTTACCCGTCCCTTCTCCCCTCCGGCGTGTCTATAGCTGCTGCTGCTGCTGCTGCACCTGTCAGTGCGATATCGGAGTCGTTTGATTAATACTGTTCTGCGAGTCCCCGCAACGTACGGAACGACAAAAAAAAAGAACAGATACACAAAGGGAAAATCCGCGCGCACCACCCCTGTACGTATTGCAAGGAGAGAAAAACAAGGGATCGAGAAAGAAAGAAAGAAAGAAGGGAGCTGCCGCGCTATTTATCAAAACGCAAAGCTGCCGAGAGAGAGAGCGAGAATAGGGGCACCGATGGAAGGGTAAAGTTCACGTACCGACGGGGGGGCTTAAAAGCGCATCGGGAGGAGGGTATAGTAGCGTCGTCATCAATAACCGTCCCGGCCAATGAGCCGGGCGACGACGACGACGACGACGACGACGACGACGACTTTGCGGCAGGGTGTATGTATCATAAACTATAACCATGGAGGCCAAGTCCTCACTCCACCGACCATCTCTCTTCCCCGGCACCGGTGCGCCGTCCGTGGCGTCGTCGTCACGTTGTCGTAGTGTGCCCACCCTGCAGTTAATAGCTAATTATCCAATGCAAATAGTCCAAGGATCCCGCGGGGGCGCAACCCCCCCGGGGCTACACGTACGTATAAGCGCGCATGCATACACGCACCGGCAGTAGCGGCTGCCCCCCCCCCCTCCCCCCTGGTGTCTATCCATTCCGGTTAGAGGGCGGACAACGGGGCCCGGGGCTATCCTTTTCAAGGTTGACCGGACTCGTTGATCAAGCGAGCGCAGGAGCTTCTCCTCCCTCAGCTCCGGTGCTACAGGAAGTGCAGAGTGTTGTGTTTGCTGCGTACGGGGGAAGCCCGCTCTCCTCGCGGGGTTCGTGCGCGGTTCGAAATTCATACGGTCCGAAATTTATGCGGCCGAAGAGTTTGCGGTTCGTTTGCCGTTGGGGTCGTTGATGCGGGGCTAAGCGTGGAGATCAATACCGTGGTATAGATAAGTTTCGCGTTCACTGAATTTCGGCAAATAACCTTGTATCAGGGTACGGATGGTTTCTCCGACGTTCGAGGGTGCACGGCACACAATGGACAAGGGAGATATATTATACACGGAGCAGAAGACGCCGTGAGATATGGCAATTAATATCACAAGATTGATGCAGCAGCGACGCGAAACCCCGTTATCTTTGCTGCTGCTGCGGTAATGCGAACGTTGCTAATTAGCCCGTCACGCGGTGATCGTCGTTGTCGTGCAGCTTCCCCCTCCGGCCGAATCTCCCCTTCTCCCATACTTACCTCGACGTCATTTCTGCGAGTAAACATCGCTCACGATCGCTATCGCCTGGCCGCGATCTCGAATATACGTGTATATACATGTGCAGGTGGCCGAAAAAAGAAAACGCACGACGCGCGGGGGGTAGTTTAACGATCGCGCGCGTTCAAGTACAACGAGTATGACGAATGCTCGATGGTCGTCGGTACGCAACGCAGCTGCTGCTGGGCGGCGAGTCTTGGGAGGAGAGAAGGTTCGAGAGCTGGTGGTTTCGGAGGGGGAAGCAAACGTCGCCGATGAACTTTGCCTATTAGAAAATTGTGACTAAGTACACGTCATCTCTAACAATGTTCGCTCCCCCCCCCCCCTCCGTTTCCTGAAACTCTAACGATTTATCTCCCCGTAGTTTCACCTCAACCGCCCCTTCCCCACTCTCCCCAACCATACACATATAGCTCCTGGGAGAACCCACCAAACAGCCACCCTCGCAAGTCACTCGCAAAAGTCGACGGAGCGATATCCCCGCCTCCCCTCCCTGCTCGCGGGGGTGGGTATACAGAGGCACTTCCACCCTCTACCGACCCACCTTACACATACACATTCATAGTAGATACACACATCCCCTCCGCACTGCACGTCCGAATGAGCGATGCAGAAACTATGGGTCTGCGCGACGTTGAAAAATGCTCCCGAGGTTAGGGGGGTGGCTCCGGCGCTCGCGACCCAAACTCGCAGACGTGGGCGTGGCAGCTCCCCCTCGGCCGTCCGTCCGCGGAGCGGGATATATCTTGCGCCCCCCGCCCCCGCAGACCACTCAGCCGAAAAGAGAAGGAGGGCGGAGCGGGGGGGGGGGAAGAAGTCTTCGCGCTGAAAAGCCCCCTCGCCCCCTTCGTCTTCGCGGGCGCAGGATTTCGCAATCAGTGCGTGTGTACACCATCGGAGGGGGGGGGGGGGGGCAGGCACCCTCTTCTTTTTATTTATTTTCCTCCGAGCTGCTCCGAGGAGGAGTTAGCCAGACTACTGTTTACAGGGGCGGAAGAGGCTTTTGGGGAGTCGCCCGGAAGAGGGCCGAGTGTTTGTATCCCTTCGCTTCCTCCTCTTTGCTCCCCCACCGGAACGCATGGTAATCCCGCAGAGGGTGCGCGCGTCTGCAGTGTATTATTATTATACGTTACGGAAGCGACTCGCGTGCCCGGAGACCCTTTTCCTCCTTCCATAGCATAGCTCCCGGCTCCTTTCGCTAATAACGCGTCATTAGCTCATCTCGGGGCTTTCGTGGCTAGTCTCTGCCTCGGAGTTTTTGTTATGTACGTGTATACTTACCGGCAGGGCGATCGGGAAAATTGGCGAGACGATCTCGCTCGCGTGATGATATTTTGGTGCAACGGTCGCGCGCGATGCGGACGGGCCCATCGGTGGTGCGAAAAATCGCGATGAAAAGCGAGGGGCGGAGCAAAGGGCTGATTCAATTACCGAGAGCAGAGGTTTCCTCGAGGCGACGCGCGTGACGCGCGCGAAAAGTCGACAACTCCCCTCCCATATACGGGCGCGCTACTACATCATCCCATCCCGACGGCACGTACGATGTGCAACGTGTACTCTCTGTACGCGGCGAGGGGCCCTAGAGCAGAGCAGTTATAGCAGCAGTAGGAGCAGGAACCTCTGCTTCAGTCATTTCGATTAGTGACGAATAACGGGCGCAACAATGGGCCAACCCCCCCCCTCCCCCCTCTTGTGCGGCAAACACTGCAGCTGTCGCGTGCATCCGTGTCATCTCTCGTGTATCGCTCGGCTGTTTCTGTCTCTCCTTCTTCCGCTCCTGGGTGATGCGCGTACTTATACGTACAGTACACCCGCACTCTCTGCTCTGATAGTACACACACACACACACACACCGTACACAGCGTTGTTTAGCGGTTTTTGTCGAGTTGAACAACCCCGGCGAGCCGCCCCGAGCTTTCTTCTTCCACCACCACCACCTCCTCCTCATTATCCGAGCCTCTCTCTTGTGCGATGTGTGTGCTCTGCGACTCGTCGGAAGAGAACACCTGCAGCGGCCGGAACGATGAGCCTCTCTCTCAGCTCCCACTTTCGTTCTTTCTCCGCTCGTTCGCTCGTTCGTTCGTTAGGTCAGGTGATTCAGGGGGAAAACGACTGGGGCTCGCATATATACACCGGCGGCGCGGGCGCGCGATTAATTTCCGGGAAGAGGGCTCTCGTTCGGCTTATCTCCGTATCGTCACAACGGGCGTATCGGCTGGACTGGTACACGCGCAATAACGTTTTTCACGCTCGAGATCGTCCGTCACAAGTTAAATTGCAGCTGATACTTGCCGGCTTCTCTTCTCCTCAGCCGATCGGTGAATCAAATAAATCAAATACCTATGACGCTCGTTGCAACAACCAGAGGTGTATAACAGCCCTCCCCTCTCTCGTCGTCGTTCCTACGTATATTATTAGGCGTCACAACGCATCCTCGACGCGTCCCCGAAAACACAGCTCTGAAATCCAATCTCGCGCAACCGCATCCGATAGCATACGAGGGCACAAGCCTCCCCCCTCGCCCCCGACCGTCCCCGACTCTCGTCGTCATTCCGACGGAGATTAATCACAGCATCTCCTTCCCGTGCAGCTTCTCCCTTCTTTTACAACCCCCGTGCGTCCAACCACTGTGCAAGAGACTATTTTTCCCTCTCGCCCTCTCGAATCGTGTACATCCTAGCCGTATGCGCTACTCGCGCACGCGGTTGTTGCCACGTCGATTCGACCCGCGCTCCCGAAATCCCCGTCCTCGTTACCCGGCTCTTGTTCGTTCGGCGCAACCGTCGACTGCTCCCCCGCCCTAATTCACTTTTGGCCCGCCCGCGCGCGTATTTAACCCTCTCCGTCGCGCCGCGCTGCACCTGACGAACAACCCAGCAGCAGCAGTAGTAGTTAGTAGTCCCGTCCCCCGCCCTCGAATTATCATTCATAATGGCTCGTTAGGGCGAAATCATTGGATCAGCCCCATCGCGCGCGCGCGTCTTCTTGGGCTCGCGGATCGTTGATTCGACTGCCGCTGCAGCGTGGATCAAACGTTGAACTGCTACTGCGCGAACATAACCGCCTCGTACGGGCACAAAAGGTGGGTGTTTTTTTCATCCTATATACCACTTCACTTTTCCCGGCCGCGGGCGAGGGACATGCACAAAGGCGGCCGCGGTCCGGGGGGATGAATTTCAATCGAGCGATCTCTTTGGCGCGAGATCCGGGGAGGGGGTAATGAGGTTGCCACCTCTTTGCACCGTATCTAATTCCCATCTTTTACCCTTTGCTCCCCGTTCTATCTCGCTGCTCCTCCCCTCCTTCGATCGTCCACAAGTACTTGAACTCGCGCCGGTGTCGAGCGATCGTTCATCGTATAATCTCTGTCCATCGTCCCCCCGCCCGTGTGGAGTGCATCGACGGCCGGTGTCTCGCGCGCGCGAGAGGTACGCGAGTGTTTGTAGTTTGGCAATTAATGGGCTTGTTCGCGCGGGAAACGCAAAACACGACGACGCGGATCGGGAAAGGGAGGGATTTCGGGCGCGTGTTATCCGCAGGCGAACGAAATTCAAGCGAGTGTTGTAATCATTGGTCCGCGCGTACTTGCCCCGCGATGATAAAAAAGGTCGTAGCGGTAGTGTACTCTGGCTCCGCCGGCCGCCGCCTTTTTTTGCGCGCGCAACGCCATTCGAGTTTCTAACTGGAAAACTTTCCCTTTCTCCCGAGGCGCGCCGCCGTGGCTTCATAATCAGTTCATAAATGGGGTGTCCCGCCCGCCCCCCCCCCCCTCCTCCTCTACCTCCCGACGCGCGTTGTTTAAAGGGCCGAGAGTGCCTGCCAACTTTGATCTTAATTATTTTAACAAGTATCATTAAAGTTCTGCTGCTGCTGCTGCTTCGCCGCTGTACGAGTAAAGTTGGGCGCGCGCCGTACTACTTCTTACGCGCCCCGCTGATGCTGACGCGCCGCAGATAACTCTCGGCCCCGTCTGCTCAGCCGGCTCAGCTATTGTCTCTCGCTCGCGCGCGCGTGTGGGGGGCTGGGGGGGCTCGGCGAAATCATAACACGATTAAGAACTCGGGGAGCTGCTGCCGTGCGTGGATACTATATTGCGTTTCGAGAATCCCCGACGACGGAGGATTATATACGTGTTGCGCTTCCACTAAAGAGAGACAGAGAAAGAGATAAGTCGGGGAAGAGGGGGGGGGGGGGGGCAAATTGTAACGTAACTCCACCCCCGAGGGCGCGTATATAATATGTAAAACCGTGTATCGAGTGTAATGTCACGTATTTGGATCGCGAAGCCGACGCCGGAGAAATAAAAGAAAAGGAGTTTTATGCTCCGATCAAAGTCAACGTACGCCTACCACGTACGTATATATAAGTGTGCACACACGAGCCGGAGCCGAGCTTCGCCGTAAAGCCGCGCGCCAATAAACATCACGAGCGACAACGGCGACGGAGACGACGACGACGACGACGACGACAAAGCACTCCTTCATATCGGCTCAATCCTCGCTTTACCGAGAAGCTGTTTCCTACCCCCTCCCCCATCCTCCTTCGCCGTCTCCTTCTGTTGGTTCCTTCTCTCTCTCTCTCTTGGCTTGGCGCGGGTTAACGCTTTGATACTCGGGTTGACACACATCTGCCCCCGCCTCCTACACCGCCAACGTCGCCTGGCACTATGTGCAGCGCCTGATAAGCTTATCGATTCGCGCAACTCGATATTGCCGATGACTTACTCGTCTTACAACACGTCTTTGATCGCTGTCTGCGTGTCATCATGGCTGGGTGTCTCATATATCCGTTGAGTGTATACGTAGCTGGTATAATAATGTATATGTATAGGTGTGGAGAATCGGCGCATGAATTATTCAGGCCCGCTAACGACGACAACGGAGGTGATGATACGGAGGAGAAATATAACACTTGTATCGGTGGATTTTGTCACGGGCGCGATTTCTTTTCTTCGATTGATTTGGTCATTCGTACCGATGGCCTCTTTGTTATTGACTAGGTTTAATCTGTCGAAGTACTTTTCTCACGATGATCGATGAAATATTATTACAATTGAATAAGCTATTTTTGTGACGAACGTTTAATATTCACCATTGTGGAATAACTATAGCTATTTATAGCTCATTTATTTTTGTAGTTGTAAAAAATTACAAACTTTCGTATCACGTTATTCAAGTCATTTTTTTTTTTACAAACATATATATTTCTACCGTATAATAATCTGGACTCGTATCATTTGTCACGTTTTTGAATTAAATCTTTCGTGCAAAAGAGCGGGACGGGAGATAGCACCAGCAAACGCGAAGGGAATTTAAGGAAATTAACACAGAAAAAAATTTTTGGTATATAAAAAAAAAAAAAAAAAAAAAAAAAAAAAAAAAAAAAAAAAAAAAAAAAAAAAAAAAAAAAAAAAAAAAAAAAAAAAAAAAAAAACCATTCCATCGCTCCACCGTTTTTGCTGATGATTCGCCGTCGAAATTAATGTTTCACGCTGCGAGATTAAACGAAAATCGTGCAAATCCCGCGGGAAAAGCGCATAAATATTTTAAATCAAAACCAACCTTGGTTTCGAACGCTACAACGGGAAAAACGGCGAGCAGAGAGAAAAAGGGATATAAAATTTTAATTTCAAAAATAAATTGCCCCACGCGCGAACGTTCGATACCGCGAAACGCACCGCGCAAAGAGCTGAATCGCTATACATAGTCCCTCCAGCAACTGGCAGGCCACGTTTTAACGATTCTCCGGCGCATATATACTGCTGAATTCGCGTTCCCGCGAACAACACTTGCGAGCGAAAATCGCGAAATCCCTAACTCGCATGGAGCTTGCATTCCGGGACGCGTATTTCTATTCCCGATCCCCCTTATCGACGGAGGAAAATAGCGAACTCAGCACATTCGATCGCGCATTATGAATTTCCAGTCGTAAATATATAGGCCGTATGGATTTCTCCTCGGATTTCTCCACCCCTGGTTCGTACAGCCGTGGGACAAAAATCCAGACTCCCAAAAGAGGGACGAGAGGAGGCTGGAAAAAAAAGCCAAAATTAGTGCGTCGAGTAAACCTCGTGCCCTAACAAACACGGGAGCCGGGAGACCGCGATCCGCGAGATTTATTCATGAAAGCTCCCAGCGCTGCTTCCGCTGCACTTCATCGCGCATTCGGGTATTTCCCTCTTTTGTGCGAGAGAAGCAGCAGCGCCGGGGCTCCTCCATTTTTCCAAAGCGAGCGTCTGCGCGCCCGAATATGTTTACACGCGCTCGGGGCAGCTGCGGTGGCGTGTTTGCCCTCCGCGAAAGCTCCCGAAGATACGACTCGCGCCCTGCACATCCACTCGTATACACAGGCATGTACACGTATGCGCGCGAAGCTCGTTACGCGACTTACGGCCCGCGACGCTTTTATCCGGAAGCTCTTTCCCGCAGCGGCTGTTTCGTGATCCCGCGCGGCGATAAATGGGGAAATATCGAATTTCGATATGCCGCCCCCTCCCGCGTACATACTGCGGTGTACACATGGCCGCGCCCCTTTTAAAGCTCGCCTCCTGCTCCTCTCGCGTCTCGCCCGTTTCGAAAGTGAGAGCTTCGAGCCCTCGATCTACCATAGCACCTATCCACTTTTTTTTTTTTTTTTTTTTCTTTTTTCCCCAGTCGGTGGTTTTTTGCTGTGCTCGCGTTTTTTTCGGCGAAATATACATACATACGCGAGGAGCTCTCCCTCTCTCGCTGCTGGGAGTTTTCGGGATTTCGAAAGTGTTTGGGGGTTTTTTCACCTGTTTGGTGCTGGAAAAGGCTGTCGTCTGGTTTGGAATGACTTATTTTTTGAAAGGTGCTGCGCGCTAGATCGAATTCAAACTATACCGGTCCAATCAACATACACATACTTTGGTTAAAAAATTGATCTTTAGATTTGTAACCTATACACGTATTGCGTCCAAAACGACACCAAATGCCAAAAACTATATGCATACATTCGTGAGTTTCCCCTTCGGACGAGACCAGCAATAAGTATACAAAATTGTTTTTTCCCCCCTCGTTCCCAAACTAGCGCGCGCAACAAATCCCATTATTACGCAACAAACATACCCAAAGCACGTGCCCCGTTCCAATAAAGCCCATCACGCATCGTGCACGCGCACTCCCGGGAGAGCAATACCGCAACGGAGACCTCGTAAAATTCCTCGCGTCGTCGACGACGGAGAGTGCGCTGCGGGAGGGATGCGTGACGGACGAGAGCCCCGGGGGTCGGAGGGGCACATCAAACGCGCCGGACGCTTAATATCCCCGAGATGGAATATTCGGACGCCCAACCCCCCCCCCCCCCCCTCCCCACCGTGTGTGTACACCTACATACCGCACGCCCGGGGAACTTGAAAGGCCCTGCGCTCGTTCGCGCAATTATTATTCATTCGCGTGCATAATCGTAGCCGAAAAGCCCCGAAGCGGGCTTTTATTATTGTTTGCAGTATCATCATCATCGTCTGTCATCGGAGTCCGGCGCGTCACTTGATTTTCACATTTTGCCGTGAGCAGGGGGGGTTAAAAGGCTCGTACATGCATATAGCTTTCGCAAGCACTTCCCCGGCTCTAGAGCTCCCCGGAATTCTGGGCATTAAGTGAGGTAAATGGAATATCGACTTTCGGCTCGAAGCTGGGGGGGGGGATCCTTCTCCAAACTATACACGCGTGCAGGTGTATATAATATACATCGTTCGGGCTGCAGCCGAGCCGTGCAGCAGCGTGCAGGCTTTGTCGGCTTTGGTAATGTATATATAGAGTGGATTGCATTTTTGACCTGCTCACTTAGCCCCCCCTCCTTCCCCCTTTGCCTCGTCTACTACCCCGCTCTTTGTGTGTGTGTGCTTGCGCGATTTGCTTTGTGAGCTTTGTGGCCAATTAGAGTTGATTATCGTCTGCTCCTGCTGCTGCTGCTGCTTTTTATTGATTCCCGGTAGCTGGAGTAGAGCTAAAACGGTAGCTGGAGTAGAGCTAAAAGAGTCTTATGTTTTGGGGTGTTGGTGTTGTTTTTTTGTTTTTTTTTTTTTTATTCGTGATAATTGAAATTTACTCTCTTATGTCCATGGAAGAACAAGTGCTAAATACCATAACGCTTTTGCGTCCAAGGTTTAATTAATACTTTAAAAACTGTAGAGCGGATCGTATGATGTGAGAAATACTTTCCATGTTTTGAATACCGTATGAGTTTATTTCTAGTTATGCGTTATACATGCATGTTACATAATTATTATAATATGCATGCAAACGAATGCAAGCACATATTTTGAACTTTGTGCACCTACATGATGTATCCTCGAGTTCTGATTTTCCGTACTGACTGAGCTGTAACGGGGCTTGTTTTATGAGTTTTAAACTTTTTTTTTGTTGGTTTGATATGATTGAAACATTCATATTTGGAGGAAAATTTATAGCGAACGAATCAAATGACTGAAAACAATTTTCGAGAGTTAAGAAAATATGTTTACGTTTGGTAACCATCGTATGACAAGTTCTATCACAAAAAAGGTTTATCGATGATTAACAATTTTAACAATTTTCCTCGTTATTTTTTAACTTTTTTATGATGATGAAAATTAAAATACAGCGATTTAGCGTGAAAAAATGGTAACAATCAACACTCGCCAAATACTCATATCCGTTCAACTAAACTATGCGTCACAGCCTCGATAATCGTCGTGCTCCCCAGCACGAGTATCTCAGATATTTATAACTATTACGGGCTCGCGCTCAATCATCGCGACGCGGCGGGAACGTAAAAAATGCACAAAACAACGACGACGACGACGACGACGACGACGACGACGACGCGGCCGACCTCGAAAACAATTCCATTCAATAATACAATGCCGGCTCTCTCGCGGCCGCGCATATTACACCACGGCCGTCGCTGTATATCACTCTTCGCCTCCACCGCCTCCTTTAAAATCGAAGTATAGGAGGAGGAGCAGGGAAGCCGCTCTATCGGAAGAATGGGTTAATGCAGAAGCTCGCCGAATGCCGGGAGTGACGGGGCAGGGGGGAGGGGAGTGGGGGGGGGGTAAAAGTGCGCTGGGGCGGGTTGCGGTGGAGCCGGCGGGCGGACTACTCGCGCAACTCCGAGGAAGTTATTTAGGTCGCGGTTATGGAAGCTCTCGGCGAAACTTGCGACTACGCTCCCTCGCCTCCCACGGGAGCTCCATGCAGGAGCCAACGATCGTTTCCTCCTGATTATTTGCCTGCGCGCTGTCTTAGAGAGTCCTATGTGCCCGCGTGCAGCGATTTTTCGCCACGCCTCCCCCCCCCCTCTCTTTTTTCCGCGAGTGCATTCGAGAGGGCCCGTAATCGATATCGAAACTGATGTTGTTTACGGATCCGCGCGACCAGTTTCGGAGCTTTTCAATTTCCGGTAATGCACGCCCCCCCCCCCCTTCCTCGTCAATTACCGGCAGTGATGCTTTCCGCCGGAATCGCCCCTTCGAGCGCTTTTTCCGGGCTGTTGGTAAATTCATGCGAGGCAGCCAAAGTTATCGCTTCGCATTTGTTTGTTCGATTCAGACTTTTGTTTCCCCCGAACGCCCTCGCGTCTGTACAGTTCTCGTGTATAATCCTCAGATACAGACGAGGGGCTCTAAATCACGAGAGTACTTTTGAGCAGGAAAATTGTTCCACCTGCCGACGGGTATCCCATCAGCGGAGGAACGGACAAAGACGAAGCGCCTTCTTCTTTTTTTCCCCCAAAAGCGCGAAATCTCGATCTCCCGCAGTTATATATACACGACGATCCGAGCAGTGCGGGGAAAGAGGAAAAAGAAGGAGGGAAAACAAAAAAAACCCTCCTCCCTCTCGAGAGAGCT
>JAPYYV010011195.1:0-11236 GCA_030522625.1 Copidosoma aretas | reverse complement strand
TAGCCGTCTGCTAGAATGTACTTTACGATAGTATAGTTCTCTAGCCATAGCAGCGCCATCGGGCGGTGAGGCTAAGTACTTATCGGACCACCCTCGTACATGTATACACCCGTATACACGAGCTCGAAATCACATATGTATACACACGCACACGTAAACACGAACACACATGGCTACACATTTATATACTCGCATGAACGCACATTTATACTAACACAAGAACGCATAAGTATACACACTTATGCTTTTGCATAAAGTCACATGCATACCCACACCCGTATACTATCGAACAAACAGACACGCATACATATAAATGTACTTACACAGTCGTTAGAGATAAAAATATTTTCAAAAAAATTGTTGTTCACCCGATTCTGCTACAATCTTGGAAATTTCTTTTAATAGATGTTTTTGGTTTGATGCTACAATTATTGGGATCTCTTTCTGTCACTCTTTATCTGTATTTCTTCTTATGCGTCTTTCTTCTTCTCTGAAGTTCTTCTTTGATGGTAGAAGACTTTTTGATCGCTGCACTTGTCGACTTACTTGATATATCTTAGGCATTCGCAGCAGTATTTACAATTCAACTGTCTTTATCAATATGACGGTGCTGTATTAAAGAGTGGGCTATTGTTAAAATCTACTCCTCTTCATGTTCATAATTTTTAGTAATAAAAGAGTGAGCGTACGTAGAGCTAGCGACTTGCTACTCATAACTTGCTATTACTTGATACCCATATGCAAGCGAGCAAGGAGGCGCGAATATCATATTACTCCTGCCAAGTAAAGGTACACAACGCGTTAATACTTGCCTCTGCTAACCATATTACCCGCTTAAAAATAAATTAGATCGCTTTTTAGCATGCCTTGACAACATCCTCTGCCTCGACGTGTCCACAGAAACCTTTGCCATCGTCTTTTAGCACTCAAGTCGACATAGCCCGTGACTCGCATCATTCGATAACCCCTGCCGATAAGAGGGGCAGACCAGGCATAGTGTTGGAACCTTATTCGCTTTGATTTTATGAATTTAGTGATAAGAAAGCAAGCGTCTACGCATCATATTTTAGGAGATATAGGGTGCGTTTTGATCGATTTTAATCATGATCTGCTAATATGAACCTTAGACTAGCATATTATAATGCGTGAAAAAACAGGCACAAATATTAAGTATCGTGCCAAGCGTTGTACTGAACGAGCAGATGCTTGCCTTAGATTAGTAGGCTTGCGTTAAAAGTGATACATTGGGAAGAGAGAAAGCGCATACGCATCATATTTCAAGAGATACAAGGTACGGCTGGAGTGAACCTAATCATGATCCGCTAATATAGACCTTAAACTAGCATATAATAATGCATATGAAAGGAAGTGCGAATATTAGGTATCGTACCAAGTGATGTATACAACGCACTCTTGATGCGAAACGTATCTCTCGCTCTAATAAAAAAAGATTGTATCACCCTACCTGTTGTTTTTCATATGTGCTACGAAAATGTTTTATTTAAGAAGCATATCAAAGGGTCCATGTCCTCTTTAAAACATCCCATGCTTCTCAATTAAATTAAAACAGATCTCCTTCGATTCTTCTTGATTCCTAAAAATTAAGATTCTTTGAACAAATTTAGTCAATACATTAAATAATTTGATCGATTTATTAAATAATTATTATTTATTGAAAACTGATGATGACTCTTTTTGTTAATTATGGTTATCATTGATACATATGGATATGTATATTATGGTGTCCGATATTTACTGGTTTTGACATTTTGATCCTATACTCCCAGGAATCTCCTCGTTATATCCTACAGTAATATACCCTGAAAACCCGAAAATTTTGGATTTCACACGTGCCCCTAGACGCAATTTGATCTCCTATTTAAATAGCACATGATCTTCGAATTTCAACATCGTTTGGTTTTTATGACCACTTTAAGTATTTTCTTTGGATTTGAAAATCAAACAATTGCATTACATGTCACTTGGACTTCATTATTTGATTTTTTCCAGCTTAAAATAAGCAAGTTCAAAAAATATCATATTTTGAATTTTTACTTCTTTAATGGCTTCGAAGACCAAAATTAAATTTTTTTAACATGCTTATATTAATCTGGACAATATCAATCAAGTCCAAGTGATATGGATTTCAATGGTGTGATTTAAAAATATAGAAAAAATACTTAAAGTGGTCTAAAAAATCCAATAAGGTTGAAATTTTCAAATTCTATGCAATTTAGATGGGAAATCAAATTGCGTCTAGATGAACGTGTTAAAGTCAAAATTTTCGGGGTCTTAGAGTATAGATTATAATTTTAAAATACAATGAAAAGATTCTCAGGGGGTATATGATCAACAATTTAAAATCGGTAAATAACGGACATCCTAATGTATATGTATATTGGGGTTGTCCTTATTAAAAGAATTTTTAAATTTTATTTTATTATAGTCTGAAATCGTATCTTGATATATAAAAAAAAAACTGCTAAATTGAAGCTCTCAATATTAAGAGTTACTTGTTCCTTACAACGCGGATGGCCAAAGTTTTAAATGTAAAATAACATGGGAAAAGTTCTTTTGCTCCTTAGAATGGTTTAAAACCTTGGCAAACTAACTAAATATAGTAACGCATAAACATTCTTGTAGAAAATTCAACGTTCTTCATAAAAGGTCTTTTATGATTTTTCGCTAAGTCCACTTGTTTTGTGGTTTTTGGAGATCAAAATTTAGATGTTATATAATGTCATTTACGATTTTTTTACAATTTTTCCCATAATTTAATCTTTTTTGAAAAATTACCATTTACTTTAAATACTCATAGAACAACTATAAAAGCAATAAAAAACATGCTAAAAATACTTGGATTTTTGAATAAATTTTATCACAGTATTATATGGTTATCTTCATACTCATATTTGTACAATGATTCCGTCGTCAATGCATTTATGCTCAGTACATTTTTTTGGCACTATTTGCTCATGTCATACAATTGTTACCAATCTATTTAAAAAGCTTTTATAAACTCTAGTTTTTTAATGATAATTTTTTTTAGCTGATGAGACTTCCTACTGTTTAGAATATTTTTGCTGCACAAATTCTAATACTTTTTTATGGTAAACAAATTTTTTTTACTCGATGTACTGTAAAAACTTGAAAATTAAAATTTAAAAAATGTATTACATGCTGAAAATTTGTTAAATTAAAGTAGATTTTATAAATTGACAAGTAGATTTTTTTGATTGTTTCAAATACTTATAGTTATATGTAATTTTAATTGATACAATAATGTTATAAATATATAAACAGTGTAACATTTATCTTTAGACAAATCTCATTTTCATAGAAGATATAAGTACAACAATTTTTTTCTGACAACTAAGGAATTATTAAAAAACCGTAAATAGCATGATTAGTATTTGTTAAAAAACGAGGTTTTTTCGATTATTATTACAATGCACCACAATCCCTTGTTAGTCTTTCTACTGCAAGTAAATACCTTTACTCACCGGTGACTTATAGTAGCGTCTATGATGTGTTGAAAATACACGTAATTAGTTGAGACTTTATACATCATGTTTTTTCTTGAAGAATCCTTTTTTAGCTTAGTTTACAACCTGTGATAACGACTGATATATTTTTCATATAAAATTCGACCAAACAATTTTTCACATAACCAATGCTCTCCGTGCATATGCCTCTTATAGTATACTGTGTCTAACTCTAATATTACGCATCATTGTTATTCTGTCAGTAGAGATGACTATCTTAGATGGATTAGATTAGTTTTAAACTGACTGATTATCGAATAATCAGCAACAACATGTGCTAAGTGTGATCACTCATCATATCTAATAGCATGGTACGACTAAGAACAGAGTTACTTATGTTCTTCTGATCAGCTGGCTATACTTATTGTCATCCCTTATATATGATTACATATTAATCAAGGTCTGCTAGTGTATGCACATCAACCAGTCAACAGCTTGCTCTTCCGTTTTTCATATTAAAAATCTAAAAAATAAAAAAAAGCAATTCAATAACATTGCAAACATGAATATGGAATAATCCACACGTATAAATTGATTGAAATATTGCGATAAACATGACCGTCCTGTCATTGGCACTTACAATAACTGCTTTGAAAGACACCCTATATTTTTTACTTTATATGATTTATTGTGTACATTTTCGACTTAACAAGCAATATGGGAACTTTTTTTGGGCTTTCCTAATTTACTTTACTAGCATTTGGGAGATTTCGGCATCAGTGTCAATTTCTTTAATGATTGTAATCCAAAAACATGTAGAAGGGAGGAATCGAAATGAAACCAAATTATTTTTTCATATGCATGAACTTGTAAATAAGTTGTGTGTGTGTGTGTGTGTATTGTGAAATAGGGTATAAGGTGATAGATGGCTGCTAAAGGGGGCGGTGGTAGTAAGGTGGAGGGGAAGCTGTTGGGAACTAAGAGGGTACGGTGGGGACCTAACCTAAAAAAATTTGGTTAAAAATCACGTAAAAATGAGCAAGTAGCTACATGGCATTTAAGATGGAGCTGTATGGGGCTGGTGGGGAGCTCGGGGGAAGCGGAGGGAGTAAGGAGAGCGGGGGGGCTAGCTTAAGTTTTTCGAAGTCATATTTCACGGTAAAAGGAAACAAATTTTTTCTTATTTTAGGCGGGGGGCTAGGGGGAGCTGAGGGGTAGCACGAGGGAGTGAGGGGAATTGAGCAGATGCTTGTACTTACTCCAAAACCATATAACTATATAACATAGAAATATATATGCATAACCTTTCTATATATGTAACATACATAGGAACAGTGTGTGAATCGTATGTATAGGTATTTTACAGTCTGATGAGTGGCGGTGTTGGGGGGAGGGGGGAAGTAAAACATTAAAGGCTTATGTAAGGATCTGCTAACATCATTAAGACTCAAGCTGTCATGTAGAAAGGTCAGCAGAGCAAAGAATAGCAGG
Organism: Copidosoma aretas; assembly: GCA_030522625.1. Classification (NCBI taxonomy): domain Eukaryota; kingdom Metazoa; phylum Arthropoda; class Insecta; order Hymenoptera; family Encyrtidae; genus Copidosoma; species Copidosoma aretas. The sequence goes on along the minus strand of JAPYYV010011195.1, from coordinate 6,260 downwards.
CCTAAGCAATAATGTGGTTTCTTACGTGAAAATGTATATCCACATGCACAAGCTGTCCATATGTATGTATATGTATGTATAGGTATACTTTTTTATATGTATTGTGAAGTATACTCCGATAGCATAGGGCGCGGTATAAGCACTGGTTAGTATAGGTAGTATAGAGCGCTATGAGTATAGGGAGCTGCCCACATGTACTTAGGGAGAGAGTAAACGTCTACGTTGGGATACGCATGAAGGCCCTGCTATGCAGTAGTCTGGGGCTTAAAATTGTGTGTAGAGCATGTCTTTACTATATCTCTTTCCTAATCTTTGAGTTGAATGTGTGTCTCTTATCTAATAACACGGTTGATTATATTAAGGATAGCCAGTAGGCACTACTGAGGTAGTCATATGTAGATAACATTAGCGCTATAGTATAAGCCAGTAAGAATTCAGGCAAGCATATGCGGCACTAGTAGAGAAGCCTGAGCCCGTGCTATAGTACGAGTAAACCTGGCTAATCTGGCACTCGTAGGGGAAACCTGAGCTTGTGCTACAGTACGAGGAAGCTCCTGAAGAAGAAACCCGGCACTAGTAGGGCAGCTGAAGAAGTGTGCCAGAACCCCCGTAGCCTATCTACTTTTAAGCGTTTGAGAAAAAGACACAACAGACCTTGTATTCTTAGAATGATCCTGATAAGCTTCAGAAAACTTTTGTTTTTCAAAAACCTTATATTTTTTACTACAATTCATAACAATTTTTCATCAATGATTTACACTTTGCTGCAGTCACACCTTTTAATTTGTGTGCAAACATCTTACCTTAACGCACAACTGTTTGATTATCAGGGCCTGGACTCGTGTATTATAGCCCAGTTATCTAGTTTTGCGTCAAGTTGATCGAATCGATACGAATCTTAAGCGAGTAGCCGGCGCGCGTCGGGGGGTAACACATCCACCCGAGCAGCTACTGGCAATTAACTTTTAAGTTACACGATTCTGATTATTTCTGAGCTGACCACGTATCAACTGACTTCTGCTTCTAGGATCCTCAGCGACAGTACTTGGTTAATGCTTGTTATTTCAGACTTAGGTGATTTTTTTTTAAAACATTGGGCCCACGGCTGTTAGTTGTTGCCACAAGGATTCACACTGGTGATAACACAACTAACGATATTACTCGTTTAAATTTAGAAAAGTATTTGGCACGAAAAATTTGTCTTACAGCTAGGGTGGTGGCCGTGATCATAAACTGAGCACGATGGTTTAGCGATGGTCGGAAAAAGGGCGTTTAGTTAAAAATTAGAAAATCTGTACGGCAGGGCTTCCAAAAGTTACATCTATATGTTAAAGTATAGTACACAGATATACTTTAACACACAGTTGGATGCCACAACTACTGTTGTTTTCCACAATTGCAATAATTATGTATGTCGATTTAGCTTATGTAATTAATAAATTAAATTGTAAATAGGTGAGTCTTCGACTATATCAGTATAATAATTTTTTTACATTATAACTATTACCGTTTGTAACTATGCCTCTAAATAAGTTGCATTTTTACTTTCTAAGTTGTTAAAATGTATTTTTTTAAATCACTATGTAATTAACAAATTAACTGAATCGTTTACTAACTTTTACGTGTATAATTTTTATTAATGTATGCAACTCTCACATTATATTATCTAACTCTCTGAAACACAGTTATATCTTATTTGAAAAAAAGGTACAAATAATATATTTTCGGAGTGTAATCCATTTATCAAAATTCTATGTTAACCTTTTTCTGTGCACAGCCAGCCTCATCATGACATCCTGCCCGGCCTTTTCTCTTCTTTGGCTTTGCATAACACTTCGAATGGGCACAATCGGAACTTAGTTTGTTTCTATTATGCTACATGTCTCGTTATTATTATAAGTTTCTGCAATAATTGTCTGCTAAATCGTTATTGTTGCGTACATTAGTTATGATGATGGCGTTTTATTTATGGTGATTGTGTGAGATGGGACACTGGAGTTAAATCTGCCATGTGTGTCCGAGGCCCCTCCTCGTATTTATGTTTTATCATAATAAGGCTGTCTGTGCACAGCGAAACATCGACATATAATTTTTTTTAAATTATTACACTCCAAAAAAAGGACAATTGTAACCTTTTTTCAAATTCCATAAAATTTTTATTAAAAAGAAAAAAATTTTTACCGTTAAAAAAAATTCTTTAAAATCAAAATACACTGCTAGTGAATTGTGCCTATAGTCCTTTCTACTGGAGTCAATCCTATTATAACAATAAAATTTGCAAGCAATAAAATTTAGTTTGGAAATAAGTGTAAGCCTTGCCTTGAAATAAGATTAAAGGGATTAGGTATTAAATCATTGATCTACAATATTAGATACAAAATTGTTGAAAACTGTTGTAGAAATCTATAGATTTTAGGACGTCAATAATTATTTTTTTATTTTTGTTTAAAAAAATTTTGTTTTACTAAATTGGTAAAACATTTTTAAAATAGTAACAGGTCAAATTGGGTAACATGTAAAATAATACATTTATTAGTTGAAGCTAATTCATAGACCAATGGCGCGCATTAAATTATTCCTATATACGTATCAGTTGGGAATAACAACTGCGAGTGCGGCTGGACAGCCCAATTAGCCCGAGTCTTCAGAGTCTTGGTTGCAAAACGGCGCACAGTGGGCAAAACCGAGATTTTTTTTTTGAAAACAAAATAAGGTTCCGTAAAAAAAAGCTTTCTTAAGAGGACGTGGGAGCGAACCATTTAACCTCGAAAAAGCTACTTCTCCGTTTCCAACTTTTCTCCTTTCCTACTTAATCAAATTGCATAAAACTTTGGGAATCAACCCAAATCGATAAACGAAGGGCGCTCAACTCTTACAATTCCGAGAAATACTTAAAAATAAATAATTTTCTATTTTATGCAACATTTTTTTGTGGCAAGGCAATAGTGAGTTCTAATTTTGGTATTGTTTGTAAAAAATTATCAGACGTGGCAAAAAAATGAGTTGAGCGCCCTAGTGTGACATTTTTATAGCGTGTTTCAAGTATTTTCGTCCAATTTTATTGAGTAATTTTTTTAAAAAGTTTGCAACGGATGATGCCAAAATATTAGTTTTTTCCGTGAATTGAAATGTCAGATTTGTCCGTAGGACTAGGTATAATATGTGTGTACATAAAATAGCAGACGACATGCCCGTCCACGCTTGCCACGCAGCTGTCTGCATGCATCAGTAGTGCAGTGGTGCAGTGCAATTATTTATTACAGTTTTTCACATTTCTCATCAGTGTACTTATTGTTAGTTATCACTTCGTATCTATTACGATCATTATTAGTTACCAGTCGTTGTAGTTACCCGTGAGAGTGTAAACAGAAGCAGCGTTTTATTGTGCATTATCTGTGAAGTGTATACCAAATTTGAGATGGTAAAAGGTAATGTAGTGCTGCTATAAAATTTTAGTATAATCCATCATCATAAAAAAAAGTGTTGAAATATGAGTGAGTTTTTTTAATGTTTCTATTGCAAAAAGAAATAAACTATTTCTCATATTCAAAGCTGAAGTGCAGAGGTATGTAAGCTGGAAAATCAGAGACGGTTAACCTAACAGATTGGTTTTGCATATTCAAAGGGAAGTTAAAGTAATCAAAAATTTTCATAGTTTATTTTATTTAATTTGACATTAAACTCAATGTCTATTTTTTTTCAGTGGACTTGACTGATAGTATTGGAAAAGGGAATAGACTGCATATGGTTAAATCATCGAAGCTCTCTCCTATAAGTATATCGCTGGTTGATGAAATAGAGAATCTCTCATCAAATCGACGTCTCTATGCGATTCTATTGATTGCTGTACAAATTGAAATCTGGTAATGAAGCTTGACAAAACGGTAGTGTATTTTGTTTGAAATCAGCTGGTACCCTTTTAATCAAAAAAATTATCTTGCAAACGTTTTGTAGCAAGAAAAATTTAATGCCTGGAGTAGTAAAGAATTCTATAATCAGCCCATCGAAGTCTGATTTTATCTTATCGCAGCTCTGATTAGAAAGTTTCATAACACATCCAGCCTCTGATGTCATCAAAGATTCTTCAGGTTTGGAAGTTAACAAAACACAGTGGTCAACATATCTACTTCGTCAACTGTTATTCAACTGGAGTGATGCAGTACGAGTACCTGCTCTGCACGAGTGTATCCAGCAACTGACTTTGGTGTTGAACTTAATATGCAGTCAATAATGTCATCAAGGGTTCTGAATGTAAACATGTAAACTTTGTTAAATATTATTTGACTAAAAACACGCAGTACGGGTACCTGATTTTTACTAATATACCCATAAATTGAAATTTTTTTTTGAAGCTGTTTATTAACAACCTAGCACTTGACTTGAACTTACTTTATGTTCATTTAGAAAAATCACGGTTTACTTTATATTAAATTTTTAATTCAATAGATGATTTTATGAAACAAACTCTTATTTTTTCTAACTTATAAACTGTTTCAAAAGTCATATAATTTTTCTCATTGACAATAAATTGATACAATTTTTTTTCCATTAGGATTGACTGTCAGTGTAAGCATATCAGCTGAACTGACTTTATTGCCTCTTCATGATTTTAAAGCAGATCACATTGGAAACGTCGTCTACATTCAGTTTTTGGAATTGCTGCAAATATTTGTAACTGCAACTAAGGCTTGATGGACAGGTACTGTATTTTTCTTTTTTTTTAAAAACAGTCGGCATAAAATAATAAAACAATTGAATATGTCACTGTTTCGTAGCAAGCAGAATTCAGTTTCGTAAGAAAGACTTTTATTGGATCTTAAAATAAACGAGATTTGTGTTTAAAGCTTGTTAATTGAAAATCACCAGTTTCAGATTTATGACCATTGGAAAATTGTGGAAATCGATATGTCTAGCTGTTTGTGGTCAGTGCCAGATTTTAACTTTGTCCAACGATTAAAACTTTAAGCAAATTCACTTTTCTTATTTAAATTTGCATTTTTAGCAACCTCATACTTTTATTGTTTTTGTCTTAGAATCTTAGAAATAAGTCATACTTAATTTTATTTTGATCATTTGTCCTTCGACCGATGGCCGTTTGTTCTTCACAAAATTTGTTTTAACATTTTTTTAAACTTTTTAGAAAAAAATATAAAGAGTAAGAAGTAGTCCAAATTCCACTTCAGCTCCAAAAAAATGCTTTTTTCAAAGCCTTTACATACCAGGGAAGAAGTTGAATCTTGGCGCTAACTACTTTTGATGTCCACAGCTGTCAGTCAGTCAGTCAGGCCCAGATTTATATTTATCATTTGACCTTTGACCAATGGCAGTTTGTTTTGTATAAAATACGATCTTACTTTTTTTTAAAGCTTTTTAGAAAAATACATAAAGAGTAAGAAAATATCTGCATTGCCGTTTTGCTCTATAATAGTGCTTTTTTAAAAGCCTTTACGTACCAGGAATAAAATAAAATCTTGGCACTGACTACTTTTAATGTCCACAGCTGTCTATCAGTCAGCGCCAGCATTTAACTTTTTTCCTGGCATGTAAAGGCTTTTAAAACAGCTTTATTTTGGAGCCAAATTGTAATTTAAACATTTTCTTACTCTTAATGTTTTCTTCTAAATTGCTTAAAAAAAAAGTTACAACAGTTTTATGAAAAACAAATTGCCATTGGTCGAAGGACAAGTGATGAAACTAAAATTGAGCATAACTTTTTTTCTGAACTTCTCAAAGAAAAACAATAAAAGGAAAAAAATGGCTAAAGATGCAGATTCAAGCATAAAAAATTAGTTTTATCCATTGACAAAGTTTCCTCTTTTGAAAAGTGTAGTTTCTTGAATTTCCTGCTTCCAAAAAAGGACCTATTTTCACAACTTAAAAAAAAATGGAAACTCGGAAGTGTCCATTAACAAGTTTCCTCTTTTCACAAAAAATAATAATCCTAATTTGAAAAGATAAATAATATGAATTTTCTTGTTTCAAAGAGAGCGTGCCTGATTGATGTAAATATTGAAGTTCTCACATTTTTAAAGAAAGAGTACGAGTCCGGTCACCTGTAAGACCATGTGCAAATAAAATACACAGATTGCTTATAAGTAAAATGCGCAAGCGTATCACTCGAACACATAATTTCAGGTGTATAACAACTTTAAATGAATTGTTTAAGTTCATCGATCGGAAGATAATTATGTTTTTGAAGAAACCTGGATCCCCAGTTCAAGTGACTGGCATGAACTCAAGATTTAGAACATTCATCGTAA
>JAPYYV010011194.1:0-10911 GCA_030522625.1 Copidosoma aretas | reverse complement strand
GATCTGGGACGAAACGAATCTTTTCCTTTTCTTCGATTCCTCTCTTTTTTTCCTTTGGCTCCGAGCTTTCAAAGTGAAGCCACCAAGCACGAATTTCAACAAGCGTTTGAACTTGCTTGGTATGGAGTAACGCGTATACATGTGTGGGTGTAATGTTAAAATTACACACACACATACGTCAAATTAAAGATAATATTAATGTTTATTTAATAATGTGACTGTAAGACCGATATAAATATTTGTCTTGATTATGCTCCCTTATTAGGCGAACGTAATTTTTGTATGTAATGATAACAATTTTACAAATATCACATTTGTGATATAGTTTTGAATGTGTTTGCATATGTAAATTTTAATTATCCTCGTAAGTAAATTTCAAAACATATCTTTGACATTTATATAAATCACTCTCGCTAAAGAAAAAGAAACAAAATTTATTTTAGTTATTTATTTGTTTTTTAAAAAATATTAAACTTATATAATAAAGTAATTATACGTACTATAATTCCATATTCAATTTTATCCAAGTATATTCTATAAGAAAAATATAAAATTAGACTTTTTATTGTAAAATGTTGTTTATTGTTGTTTGAAGATAAAATTACAACTTCCAAGTGATAGAAATTGATTATAATTTCGTTATTTGATGTTCTTGTGATAAGAAATGTTAAACTAGCAAACAAATTTATTCTACCAATCAAATATTTCTTTTCATACAATATTTTCAATCAGTTCTTGATCTGTGGATTCATTTTGAATAAATAAATTTTTAGAATTTTTACATCTAGATAGCGCGACATACAGTTGTCCATGAAAAAATAATGGTTTACCACTCCCATTACTACATCAGTTTCTTTAAAAGTGTTATAAGTAATTTGATCAAATGTTCTTAAATGTGTGAATGATGTTTTGCCTTTAACTTTATTTAATATTAACTTTTAAAAAAATCGCTTTTGATCTTTAGGTGAAACAACATCTTATCGACCATTAGTTTTATTTTTTTTCACGCGTTTACGTTTAGTCCATTCTTTAGTTTGAGGGTTGTATATGTAATGTTCTGGAATATTAATGTATTTAGTTGAGTTAGCAAATTCATCTTTTTCATTAAGTTCCAACCGCGCTGTTACTGGTGTTTTTTAATTTTGTATTGAATCCAAAACTTTATTTTCATCAAAAACGATTTTTTGTTTGTTTTCAAGATGAACCAGTAAGTAAAATACAGAATGACTACGTCCACAACGAATGAATTCTTGTAGTCACCATGCAGCTTTCACGGGACTCAAATAACGTCCGTCTATGTATTTATAAATTTCGTCCTATATTTTCTTGTCAGGTTCCGTTTCTTTCTTTAACTTACATAGAACTCGATCTCCTCCTTTGTGAATATAGTCAAAAATGTATTTGATGCTTTGGATTGACGCACAGCATTCTAAATTAATATGACAGTTGTATTTTCTTAATAAAAATTCATTATGTGGAACAACCATTGAATTGTCTATTAGAATTTTGACATTACAATTTTTTATCCTGTGGACGTAGTTTAAGTTTGTATTGTTAGAACGTTTGTACTCGGGATAACCCTTTTTCGTAAATTTTGTTTCTAAAGAAAATTTTTTAGGAAAATTATTTTCGCAAATTGTGCTGGCTTCATCATACTTTCTAATTTTTTATAATATTAAAAACGTTTACTGCTGTTGAACTATTCATTAAAAAAATTTACTTTATCTTCTTTAAACTTATTAATTTCTTTCCTTATACATATATATATATATACATATGTATATGTATATGAGTGATTCTGCCGTAAGTGGGTCACTTCGGGTCCACAGCTCATGCTACTAAATAGAATTCAATTTGATTATTTTAATTGTGTGAAGTTCCGTCAAAAGTGTCAAACTATTTTGGAAAAAAGTTTCAAGCTGATACCGCGTCTCTTTACTAAAAATTTTTTTTTATTTGGTCAAAATGTCACATGAGTACGACTTCCCAATCTCAATTTCGCGCATAAAAGCTCCTAATAGAAAAAAAAAGGTTTTCTGGCATATCCTTGCACATACATTGTCAATTATAGATATCGTATGTTACATTTATGCCATAATAACATTCATTTTTAATCAGTAAGAAATAGTTTTCATCACGGACTCAGTGACCCACGATTTGCACTAAAATGTCGATTGTAGCGAAAATCACTTTAAAAACTACGTTACTGTACTTGGTAACGCCTTTTAGTGGTCACTTTTTGAATCTTACATCAAAATAAAACAAACGCACAAGCCTAAGCCGTCAAAAGTTCCAACCAATTTAATTGTTACAGGTATTAATTCTTTATTTTCGGGTATACAACAATTTTGGTCACTTCCATATCGCCCTGGGCCCACCACTCTGTTACTTGACCAGGTAAGCAACATTTTTTTTTTTGTTATTTATTGACAACAGACGCTTAAAGAGCGGAAAATCGTTTGTGCTACGTCTACGAGCAGCAATAGTAATCCAAAGCTCGAAATGTCACTTCCGCACCTGTCACTTCCGTACCACTCTAAAGTCAAAGTTCGATTTATCTCACTTTCAGACAAGGGATCTTTACCAAAATTTTTTTGTTATACTCTATAATACAGTTGGTACCTCCTGCCAAACCCAACAGCTTTTGTTAAAAATTTGTATAAGATGACATAAAATTTTTTTTTAAAGAAAACTTTTTTGACACTTATAAAAATATGGGGGTTAGCACGCGGAGCGTGCAGGGGGTGAAGCCCCACTAGTATATATATATATATATATATATATATATATGTATATATATAGACACATGTGTATATATATACATACACAAATTATATGTATTTATGAACCGCCAGGTAGGAGGCCACGCTTACTCGAGGAAAGGAGAGCAGCACGGAGAGTGAAAAGAACTGACACTTGGTTTTACACACAAAAATACAAAAAAGATTTATTTTATACAAGTCTAGGTTAAGAGCGCACAGGTTGCTTCCGTAGGCCTCCAACCGATCTAAATCTAAAACACGCTGTTGCTAGCTCAACTTCCCGTATCTCTCCGGGCTCGTTAGCCGTTCGGTGGCACCGTATGTTGAAGAGCAAGGATATCGCGCGGGACAAGCGTCTGCTTGCGTCTGCTTTGCCACGAACTTGTAGTCGCTACAGTTAGCCCCCTTCCAGTGCCATTTGCCTCAGGTAAATGGAATACGTGATGGGCTGATCCAGGCACCAGGGCTGGCTGCTGAGGGAGCTCTTGGTGGTGAGGAACCGGCTGAGTCCTGTGGGTTTCCTTCGGAGGAGGCCAGCAGGTTGGAAGGGTCTGCTGGGTGCTTGGGGCCTTCTGCGAAGGACGAAGCAAAGCCGTTGGGTCCTTTAACGCTGGCTGGATTGATATCGATGTCAACGAAGGATGCTGTAGGGGGTCCTAAGTTATCAAAGGATATTGTGGAAGCCCTTGCTTCGACGAGAACTATGAGGAGTGACAGCACAAAAGTTGACTGCGGTGGCGCTGATTGTACTAAAGCCATGATATTAATGAGAGCAAGGAAGACAGTCAGTTTCCCCTACTTTTTGTCCCAGATAGATTCCCGAATCCTGATGGTCTGTCTCCGTTACTCTCATTAAGGTAGAATGCCATCTAGGTTTAAGTACAATCAGCGCCACCGCAGTCAACTTTTGTGCGGTCACTCCTCATTGGTCGGGCTCTTGGATCAGTGGTGGCTGCTCCGATGGACAATCCAGGTGTGCCGGCTTTAACAAGTCGGTGGAGATGTTGGTTGGCGTGCCCCTGATGTCCACGATGTAAACTTTGTCACTCAGGGGCCGGATTATATTGTGTGGGCCTGAGTAAGGAGGCGTCAGAGTTTGTCTGACCGTCTTGATCCACCTGAAAACATGGGTGCAGGTTTGAGGGTCCTTCTGGAAAAAGGGTTTGGACGTCTGATGGGTGGCGAGAAGCCGGCACGGGTTTGATGGCCTGGGTAAGACTCCGTACACCTTCCACAAAGGAGACTGGGCCTGCCACCGAAATGCTGGTTGTGACAAAAAAGTCGCCGGGAGCCCTGAGCGCTGAACCGTACAGCATCTCTGCTGGTGACGCCTAAAAGTCCTCCCTTAAGGCCGTCTGAAGGCCCAACAGGACGAGAGACAATGCCGTCGGCCATGGGATCTCGGGGGAGCACATAAGAGCGGACTTGAAAGCACGGTGGAATCACTCAATAAGGTCATTGGACTGTGGGTCGTCAGGGGTTGTCCTAATCCTGCTGGTCCCCAAGTAGTCCGTGAGAGCTGAGAAAAGGGCTGACTCAAACTGTGCCCTCTGGTCCGTTGTTATTGTCAGCGGGGGACCGTAGTGGGCCCCCCAGCCCTCGATGAAAGCTTTTGCCATCGTGTGAGCTTGTTGGTTAGGAATGGGGATGGCCACGGGCCTATTACCTATCGATGAGCGTTAGGCAGTATTAAAATCCCAGGCTCTCCGGGAGCTTCACCAGGTCGAGATGGACGTGGTCGAACCTTTGCGTGGGCTGGTCAAAAGCGCTTAGTGCTGCCTGGTTTTGAAGGTGCACCTTTGCTCGGTGATAAGAGGTGCACTGTTCAGCCTAGCAGGTGGAGTCCTTCCTAATCCCAGGCCAGTATAAATTGCTGAAGATAGTCTTACTGGTGGCTCTGACGCTCGGGTGGAAAAGGTTATTGACCACTTCAAAAGCTGTGCGGCGAAGTGCCACCAGGACGTACGGTCTGAGTTAGTCCAGCGAGATCTCCACGTACAGGTTGTGTCCCTCGATGGTCATACTCTACAGGGAAAAACATGGATCCTGTAAGTGGAGGGAAAGTTCCTCGTCCGTGGCTTGGGCCGCCGAGATGGATGCTGGATGGGTTGAAGCAAAGTTTGGCGTTGCGCAGGACGTAAAAGAGCTGCTCCAGGTGTTTGAGGTGCGTCTCGTGGTCTGGAGAGAAGACGATAAAGTTTTCTAAGTAAGCACGAACAAAAGGCAGGTCTGTCAGCAGGTGGTCAACCGTGCGCTGGAGTGACTGTACTGCGTTGCGTAGGTCCAAGGAGGATCTTGTGAACTCGAAAAGGCCGAACGGTGTGGTACTGGACGTCTTCGGTGCATCCTCCTCTTAGATTAGGATCTGGTAGAACACTTTACGCAGATCCACAACAGAAAATAACTTGCCCCTCGCCTTCTGGAGGATGTCCTCGACGATGTAAAGGGGGTAGCGGGCCAGCTAAGTGATGGAGTTAGGCCAGCGGTAGTATCCTGTCACGCGCCAGCATCCGTCCGGCTTTGGCACCAAGTGTAGCGGGCTGGCCCACTGCCTGAAAGAAGGATGTACAACCTCTTGTTCGAGGAGGTGACCAGTTTCCTTTTTTGATACCTCCAGGCGGTGGCCAATGAGTCGTCGAGGTCGTTAAAATAATGGTGGGTCGCTCGTCACAATGCAGTGTTTGCCTGGAAGGTGTGGCAAGAAAACCGTGGTCAGTGATATCCTTGAAGGAACGGAGAAAGCTGTCATAAGCTTGACTGAACGGCCCTGGAGTTGACAGGCTGAGCAAAGCTAAAATGCTGTGCAGCTTGGCCAGATCCAGGCTGCCCGCAGAGATAAGCCCAATGGCGGAGTCTATGATCCTTTTGCCCTTGATGTCCACTAGAAGCCCAGAGTCACTCAGTAGATCTGCACCGATGATAGGAGTGGATACTTCCGCCACAATGAACGGCCATTGAAAAACCCTGCGCAGATCCAAACCAAGCTCCATGGTGTGAATTCCAAAAGTTGTTATAGGTAAAAAGTTCGCTGCATGAAGAGGGAACTTTCCTGGAGGATGAGAGTTTATAAAAATAGAACTTGGAATTATCGATACTTCAGAGCCTGAGTCAACAAGGAATTTGAGCCTTGAGATCTTGTCTGTGACATGAAGGCGTTTTCTCTGTCCTACCTCTGTCGCCTGAACTAGAGGGGGAGAGCCTAGTTTTCCTGGAACTTGGAGAATAAGCAGGGAAGTGTACACCGCCTGGCAGCAGAGCCGATCTTGCGGTGGTACCAGCAGAGCTCTCCGCTTGGCGCATTTGGCGAGACGGACCTCTGACGAGACCTGCCTCTTGATCCGGATCTTCCTCTCTTCTGACCGCTGTTGGAGCTGTGGTTTCGAAGCTGGAGGCTAAACTGGCTGACCTGTGCTGAAAGGGCAGCTACTTGTTGAGTAAACCGACTGTCCACTGCGGACACTGAGGAGAGACCCGAGTCAGAAAGTGCAGGAGCCGAAAAAGCCTGTGGATACATCCTGAGACTGAGAAGACTTCTGGGTTGGTCTCGATAAGTTCATCTGCTGTCGAGCCTAACTCCTCTAGTGAAGTGGTTTTAAGAATCTTGAGTATTCTGGTGATTTGTGGAGGAAGCAGGTGAAGCCACTTCACCTTGAGCATCCGTCACTTTGTTGTCGACCAGGGCACGCATGGAGCGAAGGAGCTGAGATGGCTTCTTGTCTTCCAACTGCAGTCTGTTGAACACTTGGTCCAAACGCTTGACTAGCGAGTCAGTCAGTCGTGCGAGGATGGTAGCTTTGAGAGCCTGATAGAGGTCCTGTGTCGGGGGGTGCTCCAGGACATCCAGGAGCTCGTTGACTGTAGATGGCTTGAGTAAAGCCACGACCAAGTCGTATTTAGACCTGTCATCTGATGCGCCACCGACGCTGAATTTGGCCTCAGCTGACAGGAACCGTGCCTTGAGATTATTTGACCAAAACGGAGGCAGTGAGCAGGAAATTCTGCCTATCTGTGGCTGCGGTTGTGGATTTTGTTGCGGATTGTTTTGTGGAGGGTCGTCCCCGGCCATCGCAGCGTCGCGGTCGGCCTGTGGGCGCAGCTGAAGTAGGAGAAGCCGCTGCTCTCAAGATTTCTCGCAGCAGCGGGCCTGCTCTTTGCGCTCCCTTGCCTGCTCGGCAGTTGTGGGGAGATGACCTGGGAAGCTGCCCCCGAAAAGTCGTCCTCCAGGGTCGAGGAAGAGGCGTCAGAGGCAAAGTAGTCGGGTGCGGAATGTCATGTGCTGGTGGGCTGTCTGCTGGGCAGAGCACCAAGCCACGCACTAGCACTGGGTTAGTGTCTTTTTAATGTTCGACCGAGAACTCACGCAGTGTTCAGTTTCCTTTCGATATGAACACTCTTTCGCTTCCGCGTATCTGCGTCTATTTGGCATAGAGTAGGTAGATGTTACACGAGAGAGTATATATTACGCAGGGTGGATTGCGAAGCAACGTGTTTCTCACGCGTGCGGCTCTTTAAGAGACGGAGATGGCGATTCACTACGTAGAAGATCGGGGTCACCAATTTAGGAACCACCAGGTAGGAGGCCGCGCCTACTCGAGGAAAGGAGAGCAGTGCAGGAGTAACAAGAACTGACACTTGGTTTAACTCACAAAAATACAAAAAAGATTTATTTAATACATGTCTAGGTTAAGAGTGCACAGGTTGCTTCGGTAGGCCTCAAACCGATCTAAATCTAAAACGCGCTGTGGCCAGCTTAACTCCCCGTATCTCTCTGGGCCCATTAGCCGTTCGGTGACGCCGTCTGTTGAAGAGCGAAGACGTCGCGTGGAACAAGCGTCTGCTTGCGTCTGCTTTGCCGCGAACTTGGAAACGCTGCATGTATACACACTCGAAAACTATAGATCTACGAGGAGTACGTTTACGGAGCAGTCGAGACCTTAGAGACTCTAGAGGCGGAGAGAGAGAGGGAGAAAGCGCGATAGCTTGTAAACAGTATAGTATTATTTATAGTCTGCTACATTTTAGCCAGGGTACATGTGAGCACAAGGTAATACCATATACAACATATATATGTACACGTACAACGGTCACGATGGCGTAGTGGTAGATTTGCAGTTCCTACGATCTTCAGAATCAAGCAGCGTACAGGCATGGGTGGGACTTGGCTCTAGTCTTGCCGTTTGCCAAGAGGTTGGCTTGCACTGCTTCCTCCCCAGGGATTGAATAACTGTTTTTCTAGCTTATGGACAGCGTAAGCGGGAGGTGTGCAGGAGTTTTGTAACGATGTCTATGCTCTACACCTGAACATAAACACCTAGATATAACTTAAGCAATACACCGGGCTGTTCCAGGTTAGGTGTTTTTCAAGTGGTTTTCTCCCACCCCAGAGGACTAATCCTGGGCGAATGTGGAACGAATGTTAGTCACCCCCTACCCCCTCTTATCCCTTTTTCCTTCCCTCTTCCAAATGCTGTGTACCCTGTGTGGTGCACGGAAAAAAGTTTGGACCATTATCTCACCCAACAGATAGCACAGCTCGCCCAAACACATCATCAACTGCATTCCCAACTAATATGATGGCTTTCCGCCCAGTACAGGGCACGCTGCGAGCCGGAGCGGCAAGCAGGCGGAGCGGGAGTACACTCATGCACGTTAGTCCAAATTGCGTACGTCATAAAATTCTGGTAAAATCAGCCTAATATAGCTATACTGTGTATGCGTGTACACCCGCTCGCCGCTACAGGGCTCGCAGCGCGCCCTATCAGTACAGTGGTAGCAGCCATACCAAGCTATAGGGAACGTTATCTTCCCTGAGTTGGGCAAGCAACCGTTCTAAAATTTTTTTTGTGTGCCTTTAGAAAAGAGCCGGACGTATAGCACTATATCATAAAAAAAAAAGTTACATATACACGCTCTCTCTAGCTGTTTCTTTCTGTGGTGCCTGACTATAAGTAGCTGGTGTCTCTCGAACGTATGTGTATGTATGTATACATAGCTATACAAGCACACACGCTCTTTGTCTCTTTTTCCCTGACTTTATCCTATGCACGAGCACGATTGTAGGGCTGCCCGTATAAGCTGGCGTCACCTATACCAGCACTCAAGGGATAGTAGAGGAGAGAGTCGAGAGTGGTCGTAGTGGTAGGAAGAACAGAAGTGTAGGAAAGTGTCTAAAATTTTCGTAAAACGTTTCCTCGCTCGCGGCAGTTCACAGCCCAACATAAGAAGTGTCAATTTAAAAATTTCTTTGAATACCCAAAGCATTTTTTTTTTGTTGAAGTAGGATCTGTGTTATTTAATTCAATTTTTATATTGACTCTAAGTACCACCTGTTGTATCTTAGTTGTAAACCACCTCAACCATATACAAATTTGACTATTGCTATCAAAAACATCTTAATGCGAATAACACTTGTAGGAAAAAACGTAATTTTGTTATGATAAAATTTTTTTTCGAAAACGTTACTTTAATGTGTATTCGGTATGTATTAGAAGTTAAAAGGTTATTTTTTACTTTAAGCTTCAGTAATAAAATATAAAAATATAAAAAATGGCTGATGATGTTTAATTGCGCTCTAAATTAAAATATGCGAAAGTAGGTTCTGTCAAGTAATATATACCTTTTTTAACTATTAGAAAATTGTTCTCGTACATTAATCCAAGTTTTACATTTGTTTCGTTATTAATATTAAAAATGGTAAATTTTTCCTTTTTTTCCATGATATATAATTCTGAACATTTAATAGACTAAGAGGCGATCGACAATTTGTTGGACCATTATCGTTACGGTTGTGAATGTGAGAGTAAGTGTATTTTAATAAGAGAAACCGAAAACTATGATATTGTTGGGGTCAAATCCTCTGATTTTACGAAATACATTCATATTATTACCTATTTACAAACATACACCATGAAACTGTAGAAATTGCACGAGCCTTGTAGGTAAAGTTGATCAATTAGGGTATTTTTACGTTCACCAACCAGTCTCGTGCATTTTCCAGAGTTTGATGGTGTATGTCGGTGAATAGGTATTATTATGGATTCATTTCGTAAAATCAGAAGATTTGACCCAAACAATATTATAGTTTTCAGTTTGACTTATTAAAATACACTTTTCCTCACATTCACACCGTAACCGTTATAGTCCGGAAAATTTGCGGTCGCCTTTTAGTCTACAACAGGAAGAGAATATATTAAAGCAAGCTTAAATCCATTATCATACAAATTTATGCCATTATTTTAAATCACTATAAGTTTCTAACAAAAATAAACGTAAAGTTGACAATCCTGATAGTAGGAGGCTTTGCAAGAAGAGTGCTTAAGAAGGCGATGCCTTAATAATATATATATTTCTATATCAAATAGTTGTTTGTGTGGGGCATTCTACACATCCCCTCTCCAGCTCCCTAAACATCACTTAACAGCTCTTCTACAAAGTAAGGGGAAACTCTCTTGTATTTTCCGTGATTTTAAACCAGACGAATCTAGATGGAGGTCCCCACACTCTTTATCATCCCTCACACATTTTTTATGCCCTCAAACAACCTCCACTACCGCCAAACTTAATTTTTTTTAAATAGTATTTTCCAACTCGTACACCAACTTGAGATGATTTATACGGGCCAACTCTACAACCTTGGTGTAGAGAGTATTAATTCTAACATCATCCATAAAACCGTACCCTTAGACTCTATACTTCATCACCTCCTCATACCCCTACCCAAGACGCCCATATTGTCAACCTCCGGCTCACTCTGTAGTGCAAAATCTCTTTCCACCCCTACTTCCCACACTTTCTAAACTAGTCATCTACCCAAAGTGTCCACAGAGAGTAATCCTTGTATCGCCTTATGGTGCAGAACCAGCCACGAGGATTGTAAACAAATCCCAAACGGAAAACACGCTAAAAAAATAACTGAGTATACACGATCGGAATTTAAACTTGTGCCTTCCTTGAGCAGTTGTACCTCAGGCTAGTTCCCAAGCCACTTAAGCTATGACTGCTCCTCACCCCCACACTCTATCTGTTGTTAGTTTGAACATTAACTGATTATAACAAGATAAATATTTATATCGGTCTTACAGTCAAATCAATAAATAAACATTAATACTATTTTAAATTTGACGTATGTGTGTGTGTAATTTTTTTTAAA
>JAPYYV010011193.1:0-21822 GCA_030522625.1 Copidosoma aretas | reverse complement strand
CAAATTTTGGCTCATAATAAATAATAGCAATCTTAAGGCACACACAAAATTTTAGGAAAATCGTAAGAAAAGTGTTTTTGGTCGACTACTACCTTAATCCATCAAGCCCTGTTATAGATACACGCACCTACTGTCAATCATATTGTTCTGGGATCTAATTAACGATTCGTAACGTGTCATCATCTGTACAGATGGACCAATCAAACGGACATTGATTCCTCACATAACTATACACCTAACATTCGACACTACCAGACAACAAACGTCGACAACTCTTCACCATGGACTACCTCGCCATCTTTCCCAACGCCACATCCTAAACGAAATAAGCCCAAATTGGACAATAGGCGCCCTTCAGCCTCCGGCAAAAAGTACATGCCAAACGTCATCATCTTTCCTCCTCAGTCTCGACTCTCGAAAACTCTCACCAAACGTCCCTTGCCCCTCTTACCTCTTCCAAGCCCCACCGGCAATTTTTTTCTCAAAGGTGCCTCTCTTTTTCTCCATTTTCAACAGCAGCAAGTGTAATATACACACCCAAGCTCTCACGCCGAGTAGAAACATCCGCCCGTTTTCCTGATGCAAGGCAATCCAGTAGCACCTATACACGTATACGTTTAGTATACGTATATGGAACATGTAGTAGTACCAAGTAGCACATGGCAGGTGACTTATACGGCGAGGGTTGTTCACGGGCGTTCGAATTTCGGCCGCTTCTCCGCGTAATCGCACTCGTTACCCATACAATCAGCTTTCGGTGTCGCGAAGCTGGAGTTATGATTTCGAATCGCACGGAGCAATTTCCTAATTGAATCGTCGTCGGCGGCTCTGTTTTATTCTCGTTCCGTAAACGGCCACGCGCGTCCCGTTCCGTTTCCATAATTAAAATGGCGTCGGTTACACGAGGGTGTTCAATCAAGGTGCGGGTTGGACGTGAACTGGAAAAAAAGAGCAGGGAGGAGGGAACGACATGCTAATTAATTGGAGTTGGCAGTGTATACAATCGGTCGTTCAGTTTAAGAAACGGTTCATTACATATACGATGATCGCTGGAAAGAAGATAATATCAGGGAGTGAGTTGGGTTCAGGGATGTGCTTCGAGTTTGGCTGATAGTACTATTTTTGCAAAGCGTATGTTTCTGTACACAACGCTCTTTAGGATCGATTCGGGAAATTTGACTCTTTCCGTTAGTACAATTGACAGTGTATGAGAAAATAATACTTGTATCGTGAATGGAGAAAAAAATACGTCATCCGTACGTCGGACTATCGCCAATGGGCAGGTTGTATTGAAAATGATATACCGTATAAATAAAGATCGGCAGAGGTACAAAATTCGTTTCTATGCATAATTTTTAATCGATGAAACAAAAAATTTGGTTAGTGTTACGTAGTTAATAGTTCGCGTAACGATTTCACTGTTTGGCTATAATTTTCAACGATATTTTTTGTTGCTTCAACTAAATTCTGTTGTTTCGTGCGTACAATTACATTATTACAAACTCTCCCAGCAGACCCCCAGTATGTAGTTGTATTAAAAAAGCATCACATTTATTAAACTTCCACAGCACACAATAGCAATACTCTTCAAACAAACAAAAAAATCATACCATGACCACAGGTCACCCGTGCATGCATCATCCTACTTACAACGAACATCCATTATCACACACCAGCAACATCCGCTCATCATCAGTCAGATCACTCATCACGCGTCCTCTCCGCACTAATTAGAGCTTCACAAGAGCAAGACATATTTTTACAAATATTGTCTTGCTCTTAAAAAATCTTGAATAACATAGATCTTGTCTTGGTCTTGGCATGTGCAATCTTGTTTTGTCTTGGTCTTGTCTTGAACTCTTGGTTAAAATTTTCATTACAAAAAAAAAAACGTTAAAAAAATTTAAAAAATGCATATTAAAACTTGCTGCTAATTTTTTGGCCCAAAGCTTTCCCATTTACATGTACAATTTCTTCATTTTAATCTTTACATCAATTATACTTATAACTAATATCTTAGGTTTTCTTTTGGGGTATTTCATTTTTATTTTTCAATATAACTGAAAAAAAAAATTATAATCTTAAGCTGGAAAAAATCCTTTTTTAAATCATGAATTTTTAAAAATATTGAAAAACTATTGAAAAAGTCATTAAATAATATTTTGTATTTTTTTTAGAATACTATTCAGAAAAAATGTTAGTCACATTCTCACACAAGTAAATACTCGAACGCAGGCTTATAATTTTATTTCAAACAAAATATTATATTATTCATGAAATTCTATGACCCAGATCAACGATAAGAATCACGAAAAAACGTGGTTTATTTATTATTATTTTTTTAAAGATTTTTATTACTGCTAAGAAAGAAATTCGTATCTTGCTGTTTTGTTTATTGGCATTAAAATTTTCTTTATTTTTTAAATCTATTTTTAGTATAAAGCTGATTTAAAAAAATTTTTTTTTTTATTTTAGACTCCTTACGTAAACTCCAGAAGTTTTAAATGTTATCTCGATATTTGATTTTTCGTCCATTACAAAGTTACTTCTATAAGAAAGTATTTTCTCAAAAATAGTTTTGAAAAAATGTATTTCTGTCAGAGAACATCTTTGTGTAAATAATAATTATTCCAAAATTCACAATTATTTTTTTATCATTTGATAAAAATTTATTACTCCTTCTAACTACATGATTTTTTAATTCATTACAATTCAAATTAAACAATGAATAAATTTTTTTTTAAATAATTGATACAAGCAAGTAATAAGGCATTTGATACAATTTACTCGTTAATTCCAGTGTTCCCAAGAATCTTGTCAAGACCAATATTCTTGAGGACTTAGTCTTGGTATCGTCTTGAAATTTCGAACCATGTCTTGTCTCGACTATTGTCTCGAAAATCAAGACAACACAAGACGATACCAAGAGTACTCTTGTAATCTCGTGAAGCTCTAGCACTAATATCATCCGGAAGACCAAATCTCCGTCGAAAGCTCGAATGTCCTCACACTCACCACGCACCCTGCAGAGCCAAGCAATCGTGTCAGAAAAGTACCGAAGATCCATAGTCGAGGGCCCATTAAAAATAGAAACAAAGCGGGGGGAAGATGAAAAGCCGGCATCGCGAGCGAGGTTCGTTGCACCGCGGGTTTTTCACTCCATTTCCACAGCGGCCTTGGATCTCCGCGTCTCCGATATGCTTACACATACATTATACACACACCAGGCGCGTATCTGGCGCTTTTCTCTTTTCCGTCCCGGAGAACGGTACAACCTATATGCCCATACGCGCATCGATCGGTCTTCCCTCTGGAGAATCGTGTGCAACAGTGTTATACGTATGGTATACACCGCTGGGAGGAGAAAGCCCTTCTCTTCCTCTGTAGGGGGGGGGGGGGAGTGTAAAAATAGGCAGCAAAGAGCTATTATCACGTTAGCTCGCGTGTGCAGTGTGCAGTGTATACGACGGCCTATATTATCCTTTGCGCGTATACTTATACTTATAACCGTGTAACTTGTATACATCGTATCTGATAAAGCGTCGTGCCTCATCCGACGCGACGCGACGGCGCTGTCCTTGCGCGCCTGTCCCGCTGTATGACGTATATATATATATAGGCGTACCACGCGAGTATGATACATAATACGCATGGCACGGAGAATAGAATCGTCGTTGCATACAATACTACGTTGTATTATTATGATTTATAAGCGTGGCTGTGAGCATGTGTATAATGTACTTACGCCGATGATGGGAACTGCGCTCGTTAGGGCACGTATACAGAGAGCCATCCCGCGGGTGACGCGCGCTGGTGTGTAAAACTTATATCGTACATGTGTCGTCCATATAGGAGCTAGCGCGTTGTTTTTCCCCCGTAGAGCCGTAATCGCGCCGAAGGACTATAATATATACGACACGCGTTGCGTGTGGGACGGAAAAACTATGCGTACCCCGCGGCGCGATCGGGTGATTTTCTGGCTTTTGCGTTGAGTATATTTATGCAGTATACGTGAGCATTTGGATGCTTATTGAGTACTCCCGGAGCGCGTGACTCGCGTACGTCGGCCGAGATGTTTAATAATATATGAACTTTCGTCGCTTTACGACGGGTGCACTACTTGTGCATTTTCTCCATTTTTTTTTCGAGTCCCCTAGCCCCCTAAGATCCGTCACATTTTGTGGTATTTTGTGTTGTATGTAACAAAGGCATGGTAATTTTTCATCTGATACTTGAATATTGTTAAAACTCGTCCAGCCGTTTGTAAGTTTTTGGGCCCCCAGAGGACTTTGGTATCATCCACTTTTTAATTCGCTCGTACATACACGCTTGCTGATGGACATTCGAACAACCTTTCAACGTACTTTCATACAATATGTTGATGAAAATCCATCGTATGCTCGACAGCTCACTGACAGTCCTGTGGGCAAAATCATGTCGTGTAGCCGAAATATCCGAAACGATCATCAGTTCACGACAAAAACAACCCAACGTGTTACATTGGCAATGGAATCGTGCGCTCGGAACATATGGTTCCAAATGCTCCTGGTTAAACATGTTAGCTTTGGTTTTTTTCGTCGTTACTACTTGATCCTTTTTTTTTTCATCCTTAAAAATCTTACATTGGAATACATGTATTGTAACGCGAGCGGGTGAAAGAATTAGGTCCGTGGTAAAACTGTAACAGCACTATCCTCAACTACCGCGCACAGGATAGGTAATAGGTAAGTACAGGAACAGAGCCCGAAAGCTTCCTTCGTTGCAGGCGCGCGCGGCTCGCCTTGAACGCAAATCCGCGGCAATTTCCTTTCACCAGCGCCTAGCGTAACCGACTACCTGGACGGCGCGACTGTAATATTATACTTGCTTGCTCGCTGATCGTCCGCGTTGCGTTTGGCACTGGTCCTTTGCGCGTTGGGTTATAATACGTTGTGCCTGTAGATTTGTACAGGAGTGTACCCTGCACCCGGACGAATGGACAAGCTTGTGGGTGTGTGCGTGTAATGCACTAGTGTGATGGAGACAGTGGCAAGGGGAAGGGGGTTCGGTCTGGCTGGGGATAAAAGGATACGGACATGCGCCACGCGAACTGAATCGAAGCCATTCTGATGTCGTTTCGCTGTAGCGGTGGTATTCAAACAAAGGCTGGATCTGGTGTTAGGCTGAATCCATGCTATCTTGATGAAGTTCGATCTAACTAGCTTTGATTCGACCGAAGTTACTTCATCCTTGATTTCAACAAGAAATAGATTGGAAAATGCGACTGACTATAAAAAACACGGTTGTAGGTGAAGTAAGGCGTGTATATATGTGTAGCATAAATTTAGTTTCACACAAAAATTAAAATAAACGCCATTGAAATGTATACTTATCTATTGTCTCAATATACAACATAAGTAATGTCGCATAAGTGTACCAACGTGACGTTTGACAAAGGGTCGATAAAATTATTTGAAAATCAGTTAAAATAAACCGATAACTCATTCGAGAGTGCTTCCAAAAATCAGCAACAGCGTTAACCAAACACCACAGCGCTATTTGTAGCTGCAGGGATACAATTTTGATAAAACAGTGCATACTGTATAATAAAATACTCTTATCTATAATATTTGTCAAACCTATAATGATTTAGATTACTTGTCGGGCTCGTCCCCCGCCCGCTACTTCAGAAAAAACGTTTTTCACCTGCTCTGGTGCAGTAAAAAAACTTGTGTTAATCTATTTGTGGGTATTTGCTTTTTGGAGCCTGTAGGGATATCTATTAATAAATATAAATAATAGCGGGAAAAAATACAATTACGCATCGAGTCACGCAGACACGCGCGTGTGCATCTCGCTGCTTTTCTGAATTGCGAAACCTGCACGTAACTCAAGATTTAAGTTACACCGCGGTATATCCTTAAAAAAGGAAATGAGATTTGCGTTACGAATACGTAGAGAAAAAATTCAAGATTGCGCGGTGAAAATAAAACGTATACTTACGCGCATGTATATGAACCGCATGAGCGAAAATCAAATAGTTTGCTTAAATTTATACAAGTCGACGATCGTAATAAATATATGTTAATTAAAATTACTCTAAGTTTACGGTGACATCATGCAAAGACCATGAAAGCCATTTTTTTACCCGCGAATATTGTTCAGCCGAGAGCGATTTTGCGTCCGGCGTCTCGCAAATACGATTTATCACGCGGGGGAATTGCAAAAGCTCGCTCTAGTCGACTCTGGTTTCCCCACTCGTCTCGATAAACAGCGTGCCCTACGTGTCTTGATTAATGGGCGTTGCGGCATTTTTAAGTATTCGAGGTAAAATATTCAAAATTAATGAGCGTTGCTCGGATATAAGACGCTACGGAATTGAGAAAAGCGAGCGAGTAGATCAGTATACTGGCGAAGAATTTGAAAGAGACAGCCCGAAAAATACGCAGGTCACGTGCACCGGTTAACCAACGAGGGAAGGGTGATCGGCTTCCCGAGATAATAGTGGGAGAGGTAGCGCGAGCGTATACATTACATTACCTAAATACCGGAGAGATCGACAACGTGCAAGATAAGAAAACGCGAGCTACCGATGCTTTCGCGATCCGTAGGTGTACACAGTTGACACATCCAGGGCTCGTTCGGAGCGCGCGCCTAACTGTAATTGCAAACTCGAGTGTAGGCATCGTGACAGCGAAACGAGCGCGGTTTCGAAAATGGTATTGGGTAGTGTGTGCACGGCGCGCGCCAAACGCGCGGACTGTGTGCTGCAATACTGGGTTCCTTGTCTGCTCGTTCTCGCGGGCATAGAGATCATCATCTCGGCGGCACCTGTCGGCATCGGGCGCGTCGTGTGTGTGTGTGTGGGCAGTTCCGCGAAAAATATACGCGGATGGGTGTACCATTTGGAAAGATAATTTGTACCGCCCACAAGTGTTTATTCGGATGAATGAAATCTTGCGATCAGTTTCTAAATTTCTTCTGTGACAGTTTAAACATTTTTTTATAGGAACATGCTATTCGATCACTTTTTTTCATCCAGAATTTGTAGATTGATGTTTATAGAATTCAAAAGACAGGTAAGATCAGTAAGTATTCGCCCTCGTTGGCTTGTCCTTACCTCACTCGACTGTTTCTACTTGATTTTGCAGATCTTTGGTCTTTTCGAGACAAGCAATTACTGAAAAGTTTTAAATGAAAAATAATATGGTAAAATCATTGTAATGATACCCATTTACTAATGAATTGAATGGAATAAAACTTTATTCATACGCGTATGTATAATAAAATTCATTTTATATTCCATGGTTTATTAATAAAAACGTATGTTCATTATTTTTCATACCTTTCCACAATTTGATCATCCAATTTCGTTGTTCATTGAATTTGATGCTCAGCGATGAATTTTAATATGAAGCCTTGCGCCTGAAAAATGATGTAAATTTTTTTTTAATCTTCTGTAAGAGGACAACCGTGTTCCAACCAAATTTTTTTGTTATCATATGAAAGTTCTGAGAAGAAATTTTTCACGGAATCTCCCGTAAAGATACTACAACTCTCCTGCCCCAACATGCCTCTAAGTGTAAGTAGATCAGACGTATGCCTTTGCACACACGAGCACCTCGCTTCCTCTTGTACTCCACAACACGTCGCTGCACTGTTTTTGCGACCTGATCGCACCACGTAGCGTCAGTGCAGTGGTGGACAAGTACGCAGATGTTTTTTTTTTTTTTTTTTTAAAGCATGCCTGTCTCTCTTTTGGGCAATTTGTGCGAAACGTTCTAAGTTGAAATCACGCCGAGTGTAATTCTCATCTCGCAGGCGCACGGCGCTGCGGAGAACCACGCACGTGCGTGGATTGCCTGGAAAGTGGGACAGTACCTGTTCCCTGCAGGCTTGAGATTTCGTGGGTGAAAATAGTTTGTTTTTCTTTTTTTTTATCAGCTGATTTTTTCTTTTGATTGAGAGAAAGTGCAAGTACTTGTGAGGAATACGGGCTCTCCTTGCATTGTTTCGGAAAATTTGATTTGATTTTTGCACATCGCGGTACGGTTCAAAAAACAATCCACCCACGCAGACACCATTCCTCAAAAATTGCATTGTCTTGTCGAAAGTTGCATATTAATTTATTCCATGATTGTGATTGCAATAAAGAGCATTGCTGCTGTTCTACTGATCGTCAGTCGATGTATTGATTAAAATGATACAATATTAATAATGTAATATAATTTATACTTGATATAATTATTCGATATCATAATCAATTAGTTAATCCATTAATACAAGACAGTCCAGATGTAATCAGCCAACTGAACTGTATCAATACCTCTTGATTGCAACACTTTTCGATCCACAACTAACGGACCAGCGTGGAATATACCATATACTGCGCGCAGTCTCAATAACAATGGCTAACGGTGAATTCATCACCGGACAATCACTTGATAAATCATTCCCAAACATAATAGTCATCCTTCTCGGGTAAAAATTCATCATTCAAATTAACCTCATTATTTGTAAGAAAAAAAAAAAAAAACAATTCAGCCATGAATTAATCGAACTTATGATATTTAATTTGTAATTTTCTCTCCCCAACAATAGCACCGTTGGATGCAAGCGATTTCTCCTCCGTACTATTAAATTACCCGTTCCCATCATCGAGCGATTCACCGCGCACACAAGCGACACTCTTGCGGTAAAAATTAGGGAGAAAAAGCCTCACGCCTCCCAGAATGGAACCACCTCATTCGTGGCTGTAATTACCCGCGCACCGCGCCGCGCGCGCCAGATGAATGGAACAAAAGTGCATTTACAGAGTTCACGCACGCGAGCGACACACAATGCGAAACGACGCGCTCGGTCGGCTCAAGAGTAGAGACCCGCGACTCGTGGGGAGAAACTCCAGGGCCTTCCGGCGCTGAGGTGGCGCTAACCTTGACAGCGAGCCCGCGATCGAGAACCCAAACTTCGTTTGAATTCATCAGAGTAAATCTCGGTAGATCCTATTCTGGCTTCCTTATTTTTATTTTATTATTAGTAGTATCCCGTTCTTGATATTAGTTTCTAATTCCATGGATGACAATGCAATATAGTTTGAAGCTTTTTTGAGGCACTCGTAAATTGTAAATAATAACATTAAATACAGATTGGATTAGGTCACTTTTAGTTTCTTCGCCCTTTGATGGCTCGTCTTACCTCGATCAGCTGTTTCTACTTAGATTTGCATACGATGGACTTTCTTTTAGATTTAAAGTCAAATACTTAAGTACAACGAAAAAAAATGCACAAAAATGTAAATCTGTTGATTAACCGAATGTAGAAAAAAAGTATTTTATCGTTCGTACGATTGGTAAAAGCGGGGCTCGACACTGATACATGTTCTTATGAACAATCAAATTGTTTGGTGACTCCAGATTTTATCAATCACACGCGGAAATAAAAAAAATCATTCTCTGCTTTTCCTCCATGAATATAATACGTAGAAGCACGTTTTTATACTTCATTTATATTTTACTTCACGATGCACCACATCTACAGTAGAATTCTGAATACGACAGCGAAAGATCGCAAATACCCAACATAGATACTCACTCCGCGGGTAATATCCTTAAAATACATTCGACCTGTTGCTTCCAACTCTTTACCCTTAATATACATATACACACAGACACGTACAGTAACTAATCGGCCATCGCCCGAATCGAGGCCAATTAGTCCTCACCCATATATTCACCTACCGCGTCTATATATACCGTCCGCTGCCCGCACCTCCGCGAAAACGTACAGTATAAAACCGTACGCTCGAAAAATCGGCACCTCGGAACGCGACCCTGCACCAGTAACGCGATCCCGTGCATCTCTGTAAGACTACGCTCGGCTTACGGTACTTGCCGCTAGAAAGTGGAACGTATACGCCTGCAGCTCCTAACGCCGAATGACACTTCGCACGAGATGAAGGATGATTTCTTCGTTTCTGTGGTCGTGCGGATGATAAATCGAAGAGAGAGAGAGAGAGAAGGGGAGCGGAGGAGAAAACGCAGACCGGGTGTCTGGGCAGTTCCGCAGTTGGATTTTTTTTACCTACCTTTATTTTTGCAGTACCGGGGTGCTCGCGGCGAGGCGCGGCTTTCACTGTTTTTTGCGCGAAACCGAGAGTGACCGAGAAGGAGGCTGGAGATAAGTATGCTCGAGCGTTTTATGTGGCGCGTGTGCGGTGTGGTGTGTTGATGTAGGGAGCGTTTCCTCTCCGACTGGGAGATTGGGTGCAGGAAACTGGAGCACGTGCGCCTATGGTGTTTGCTTTGAGATGATCTAGCGGGACTTTGATGTGGATTAAAGGAACCGGTCGGCTGGGTTTGCGTTGCTGTTATATCAGAACGATAACGGGACGGTGGTAATGCGATACTCGAGGTTTAGGAGTGGGATTTGTACGATTTCGAGGTTTTTGGGCCAGAGTTTGAATGATTTTTCGAACAGCGAAATTTTTCCTTTCCATTTTTGAATATTGCGCATGCATGATTGAGTAGAAGCTTTCTTTGGAAAGGTTTTCGAGAGCTGTCTCCGGAGAAGGGGGATTTGAAAGTTGATTTGGGGCCACTGAGTAGCTGGAAATGGGAAAGCATCCCGCGCGTCGTTATTTTTAGACTGTTGCATAGAAAACAGGAAACTCGGTGATTTTTCGATTGTAGAGACGATAATTATTGCGCTCACCTTTTAGCCTACATTCGTCGCGAGAATTGGTATTTTTACTTTCAAAATGTAAAACTGTTTGTATATGTTACAATACTTGATTTGTAAAATAGAATCTTCTCGATTTGTGGGTCGATGTTTTTTTTTAATCTTTTTTTTTTTTTTTTTTTTTTTTTTTGAGTGAATTTCACTTTATATTTACATAGTTCACCAGGGTAAGACCATCTGTAAACTACTGATTAAAGCAATTGTAAGAGAATTTTTGAAAAATGTACTAGATAATGAATTGAGTCTTGATCCTGTGCTTGTGTAGTTGTTGTTTGTGAGATGCACTTAAATAATATTTATATCTAAAGAGAAAGTATTGAAAGGAGCCAATAATTATATGCTAAATGACTTTCAGACAGAAATTCTACAGAAAACAGACTTTGACACAAGGACTATTAGAGAAAGCAGCAAATAGGCTAATATGTATCAATTTTTTTCATAAGCACGCGAAAATGTAAAGTAACATACATGATGTGAAGGAATTTGAAAGGAAGATGCAGATACATAGGATCAGAATCACAGAAACTTAGAGACAGAGATATATACAGACAAAAGATAGTCAAGCATTGATAAAGACTCCGAGACACATAAGATGGTATAGCTATCATGGGACTGATACATACAAAGACAAGACATACGTATTTATAGAGTTAGCGAAAAGACACAAAAATATTAATTTAGTCACCTAAAGACAGAGCTACAAAAACAAAAATACAGAGAAGGCATAAAGACATAGATATAGAGACAAAGACATAAGGATGAAATATTAGACTCATAGAAATGCAGATAAGCTAAACAAATACAAAGGATGTAGTGACCAAGATAGAGTGGCCCAATTGCAAAGATCTAGATCATTAAAAACAGAGAGAAACAGCAGCTGAGCTTTTTAAAACTGGCTTGAAAAACCGTGAAACTCTGTGCTACTTCGATCGTCACAAGGCAGTTGCTCTTTAACACGATTAATGACGATTTAAGACAACATATTTCCATCTTCCAACAACACAGAAAGTGTTTGTATTGTAATAATTCAGCAAAATCTTACGATACCTCTTTAATTACAAGTATGGGGGTTACTAGTTCAAAAATTAGAATTGTAATCGATTAATTGTCAGTATAAGGTAGATTTCCGCTTTGCAATTTAATAATTAAATGCCACTACATAGACTTCCACGTTTGTTGTTTCGAAATCGTATGAGTCAACTGCTTTCCTAAACATCGATTGTGATTTCTCGTGAAGGATCTGAATATTAATATTCTTTAGGCTGCGTGAACTTGGATCCTCTCTTTCTCTCTTACTCCTCCATTACTTCTTAAACTCGGTATACGTTCTAGCATACCCGCTCCACCCTGGAATTAACAGGACGCTATTTAAAATATGTATCTTATGGTTTCAGGATGCGCGAGTACGTCGAGGAAAACGAAAAGCAGGACCCGCTGATCCACGCGCCCGACAAGAAAAACAACCCCTGGGCCGAAAAGGGCAAGTGCATAATCATGTAATGCGCCCGAAAAGCCCGAAAGCAGCAGCAGCAGCAGCAGCAGCAGCAGCAGTACTACTTCTATAACCGTGATCGAGACCAACGGGAGCCGCGCGGGAGACGATGCAACGAGAGGGAAAAGAAAAAGCTCGTCGTAGGAGGAGGACGAGTAGGAGGACCGAGCGAGGGAGAGGAAAAAGGGGGTCAGAGAGGGGACCGAGCAGCGGGAAATAATTGACGAACGCGTGCGCTCGTGGAACTGAGAGCGAGAGTGAGCCGGTGTTGAAAAATTGAGGGGGAAAAAAAAGAAAGGAAACACATGCAGGGACGAGGTAACGTCCGCCCGTGCAAAGGCGAGCGAGCGAGCGAGCGAGCAAGTGAGTACTACAGGGGAGCGAAATATCACCGGGTGTGTCGCAAAGCGAACTTAAAAAACACTGACTTTTATTAAATTTATTAAAAAACTAAAAATAAATGAATTAAAAAAAAGATACGAGAAGAAAAAAAAAGACGTTCGCGGAGAAGCATAATAGCGTAATCGTGCGCCAGAGGGTACGTGAATGATGTGATAATGGGTACGATGATGATGATGATGAGCGTCAGCTGGAGTCACATGGAGTCCGCAGGAGCGGCAACCGAAGGCCCGACGACGACAGGGGAGCGCAGAAAGTGAGTCGCAGCCACCACCGCCACTACTACTACAACCACCACAGCGTTAATTTCACGATGGACGGAAGCAACGTGCGTTGAAACTGTGCGTTGAAACTGAGATAGTTCGATTTTTTTTTTTTTTGTATTTTAAGTTACCTAATACGATGCATCGTCGTGATGTAAGCGAGGGCTAAAAAAAATTTAACGCGAATGGTGGGCATGACGTTAATGTTCGTATATCATATATACATGTATAAATAAAACACGAAGACGTGAGATGAAAAAACGTAGAGCGTGAAAAGTCAAGCGACTTGGAAAATAAGTCAAAATTGAGTAAAGAAAATATGTCGCTGAAACTGAAATGAAATTAATCGCGTGAAAATCTGGATTTTGGGGCAGTGCGTTTTTGCGGCGTTAAAGACGCCGACGATAAGGTAGCCGGATGAATTAATAAAATAGAAAAAAAAAAGAAAGAAAAAAAAAACAGAAAAAATGTACTATTCAAAGTATGCAGAAAAGAAAGAAAAACCACAGACGTGTGACGTTTGAACCGAGGAACCAAAGATCGACTATCATTTTTTGCAATTTTTATCTGTCATAATGTTGTTCTCTTTATCTCTTTCTATCGACTTGTCTGATGAATCTCGTTTTTCGCGTTTATGTTTCGGTACGGAAATAATTTGAGACAGGGCGTGTCTACGACGTGTAAACAGATTAAAAAGAAACAAAAAAATACCCTAAAAATAAAAAAAATATACAAACAAATGAAACAAATCGATGAAAGGACCAAAGTATAAAAAAAAATTAAAAAATAAAAAATATATAAAAAAAGCGAAGTGCCAAAAGTATGACGAATCGGACGATGATATGTGTACGAAGGGCCTTTCGTTTCTTCCTCGACGCTGACGGTACGCTGAAAAAGAGAGATAGTAGACGGAAAAATACGTAGAAAAGATCGTACTTAAATCCAGAGAACGGAAAAAACAGGGACTATAGCCGTTGTTCCTTGCGCGTCGACGCTGCGTGGCTTCGACCCACCACTTTCTAAGAGTATACGCCAAGTTGAAACAATAGAAAAAACCACGAGGGAGAGCGACCGCCTCCAAACTTTTTGTCACCGTCAATTCACATCGTTAACCGCGCAATCGCAAGAAACAAAAATTTCGGCGGCCACGTAAATGCAAGAGCCTCGCGTTGACGATTTACTGTTTCTCCCGAAGTTTTTCGTACAGAGCTCTATGAGTTGTCACGTTATCGGTAAAGGTTAGTATCGGGAGGGGGGGAGGGGGCACGCGTGTGCCAGGGGGGGGGCGGGACGAAATTAGAAGCGTTAATTCGAAGACAGCAGCGGAGGCCAGCTAGGAGCAAGTAATTTTATTAAGAGGATTTTTATTAGAGAGCTGACGTAACGGGAAACAAAAAAGAAAGATGGAGAAAGAAAGAAAGAGAAGACGATGGCGAAAAAAGGCTATTATTATCTAACACGTGATATCGATCTCCAGAAGCCTTTGAACGAATTTTTTCTTCCAGAGCAGCAGTGGTAGCGCAGCAGCAGCAGCATGACGAAATCGACGCTAAGAAGCGAGAGTTCCGAGGCTGTGTTGGCTGCCGCTACGCTGATGTGTATGTGTGATTTGGTTGTTTTTGTTCAAGTTTTATTTAGTTGTAGGTTGCGTATATCTCGAACGGCGAGTGACGCTTACCCATATTGCTATGATACGTTTTTCTTTTTTCATTGATTACTTGTCGTTCAATCCGTCGCATTATGCCAATGATTCACATATAATATCGTAACATTTGACTTATCTAATGAGCAAAAACAAGAAAGAAGGGTTTCATTATAATTATTTGTAAGTTGCTACCAAGTATAATAAATAATATTATGAATATTGAGTTAAGTATACCATTGTATCGAGGTAACGTTGCACTGACAAAAAAAAAATGAAATAAAAGATACAAAAAACAAAACTAAATTAATAAATAAAAGAGTCGTATGAAGCGCTGAATAAACGTAAAAAAAAGTAATAATTCATATACGACGATTTTCTCACGATTATCCAGAATCTACACTTGAATCACGCTATGAGTTGTTAAGTCGTACTTACTAAAGATAAAACATATGTAATAATGCGAGCGATTTCTTACGAAATAAAAAGAAAACAAAAAGTAATACATAATGTCGAATGTCGTATGTTGAAAAAAAAAAAGATAATATTAAATATTTAAACAAAGTGAGTGTGTATTTCTTTTTCTACTTCTTCCGCCGTGCATATACAAGTATACAGATATACATATACGTACGCATATAAATATATATACATTATTAAAAGTGAACAAAAAAAAGAAGAAAAAAAACAATACTCGTATACGTGCCCTCGAAAAAGGTTTCACGCGTAAACTAGAGCGCCTCCCATCCGTGGCGACGTTAATAAAAAAAAAAAATTTAAAAAAAAAAACGTAAAAATATAAGCAAATAAAGAATAATATAATGATGAAAGGTGACGTTGTTCATTATTATTATTATCAATCCGCAAGATGGCAAAGCAAGTCTATAATATAATATCGACTATAACGGACGCATACCGTGTATAACTTGCGCCTACCGTTTCTTACCGTATAAAAAAAAATTTCGCACTCCACACTTGCTAAAAAATCAACATAAGCTCACACAACGTATCTATCTAATATTGTGTCGAGCCAGTGCTGTGATTTTCACTCTTGACAGCCGTTATGTTGATAACGACGTGAACAGCTACATTGTGTACAGCGACAGTAACGCAGTAGCTGAACAATAGTGTGGTGTGGAATCTACGCTGTATCAAAAACAAAAAAATACAGGAAAAAGGAGTGCCGCCTTTTTTTCAAACAGTGATTATGTAAAAAAAAATTAACAAAAAATAGAAGCTCATCAAGTGGATGTGTATTCATCTTTTGACAACCATTGAGTGGTGAAACTACGACTTCATCTGCTTTCGATGATTTCTTTATGTTCCTAATTAATTTGAATGATCCATTTTTTTGCCCCGTCGTATGTTATATATATATAATATATATATATATATATATATATATATATATATTGATTTCCGTTTGTTATCTTCGATTGTTATCGAATTCTTGTCAACTTGGAAAGAAACAAAACTTTTGTTCTTGATAACATAGATTGATAAATGTCAAACAAAATTTTTTCTCTAGATAGTAGATGTACAATTATTAGAATGCTTTGCAAGGATAAAAACAAATTTGTATGTACGTATAAATTCAAATTAAAAATTACAATTGGTTTTTGACATATTCTGGTGGTTTATATTCCGTGCTCTTATCCCATGCTGATATACAACTTGTCTACTTTTAAAATTTATTCGATAACTAGTTTTTAGAAATTCGATTGTATAAGTATTGGATTCATAATTTCATTTCACCGATCATCAAAATAAGTTTCACGAAAACTCTCAAAAATTTATTTGCGTAAATGTATTATGTTAAATCAGGTTACTTAATTTGCTATAACTGGTTTTTTTTTGTTCGATTTATAATTTATAATAATTTTTTTGTCTACAATTGTTAAAATCATCTGCACTTCTTTGAATTATTATCGATTTCAATTGTTCATGTTTGATTTCATGTATATCAGTCAAAAATTAGTTAATGATTATTCTAAAACTATTTGATCATTATAAAGATTTTTAAAGCTATTAAATATTGTTCCGCGAGTGAATTTATTTAAGACCTAACTGAACAGGCCAGACAATATATATATATATATATATGTATGTATAACAAGCTAGTTTTTTTTAAAGTCTTTGAAAATTATAAATGCTTTCAATAACAGGACAATCATTAAAGTGTACACTGAAAATTGATTGCGAAGAATGCTTGTTTTTGAGGCGATCGTAGAAAGTTATCAGGTTCATAGAGCTGTATTGTACAGCAAAACTATTGAAATAAATACTATGATTTTATTTATTTTTTGCTTAGTTTAACTGTTTATAGTTATAATTAATCAGAAGTTATGGATTAATTAAGAATAAAATAAATATTTTTCACTGTTTACATACATTTTTACATGTCTGTGACAATATTATTCATTATGGAACGATATGAAAACAAGGTTGCTGATTTTTTAAACATTGTAGATAAACGTTCAAAGATGAACGTGATAATAGAGTGATCGAATGGTAGGTAATTATTTTTAAAAAATTTACAAGATTAATCTTATAAATTTATTAAGGGAGCCATAATTAATAAATAAATTGATTATTATTTATTTCCAATTAAAGTATCGTTATATCACACGAGTCTCAGAAAAAACAAAATTGTCATAAATCAAAATGAAAAACGTAAAAAATGACTAAATTTATGTAGGAACCAAATTTGTCACATGAGGCATCACTGCTACATTTTCATTGGGGCAAAAAGGATTGTACTACATATGATGTTGAATTTTTTACACCTCTTGAATATTTTATATTCCAATATTTTTTGTCGACCTTGTTCTTGCTTTTAGAGTATAAAGGAACAGTTATTCAATTTTGAAGGCATAGATTTTTTCTGTTTGATTTTACAAAAAAGCAATATGGTTTTTTCAAAATTTTTTTTTAAATTTCTTGTTTTCTATTTTTTCTCATGGAAATTGTCATTTTTATGATCTTTACATTTTCTTGACTATACTTTTCTTTTACATGTAGATAGAGCTTCAATTTAATGTGCACTTAAAAATTTATGGGTGGTAAACTGATCAATTTTTCGAAATTCCTTCAATTTAGGATCTAGTGAAATACTACCCTTGAACAAAACTTCCAAATTTTTAAGCGTAACGTTTAAGTATAAAGACTATCATACCCTAAATATTTTAGTCTGGTCTGATAAAAAATTTATATTTTATCATAGTACAAATTAAGGTGGCTCCCTCGTGACGGTTACCGAACCTAGGCGAGGTCAATTTAATAGTTTAAAATGTGCTGAATCCAACGGTACAATTAATTTATATCACTTTCCCCGTAAAATTTCGAGATATTATTGATTTTACATAGCACTTCCTGACACGTATTCTTAAGGCAGATCTCGCACACGCGATGAAAACTACCTAATAACTCGAATAAATCAACGGTTCCCTTAATAAGAGTGCACAAGTCTTGTAGAAAAAAACCTCAGCTTTCAGATGGTACGTTAAAAAATATCGGTTTTGGAGGAAAATTTCGAGATATTCTATTGAAAATTGATAGAGTCATTGTATTTCCACAGGTTAGCCTATGTTTTCCTTGCGCCAGTGATAGTAATTACCTGAGTTTCCAAGCTGATTTGTGACCTACGATGTGGGTTGGCATCTCTGCACGAGGGGGCCACCTTAATGCAAAGAACTTTCATAAATCTTCAATAAGAACGAGGGAGTTTTTTTAATGATGAATTTAACACAAAAACGAAAGTTATTTTGATTTTTTTAAAAAGATGAAATATAAGGCGAGCTAAATATCGCCAAATACGTATTAGTAGGTTTAGAATTGCTCCACAGTGTCACGATTTTTTAGATTAGTTAGCTATCAAGGATTTGCCATTTCACGGTAAGTTTCCATGATAAAAGAACTAAAAAAAATCTTGTAAAGAAATTCAAGCCCCGTTTTGTGTACAGCGACTTGGAAAAAAATACCCCCAAACACGCTGTACCGAAATTCCATTAAAATTGTAGTCCTCTGTGCATCAGACACGAATGTATTACTAAAATTATTTTACTCGCTTTTGTACAGGAAACATTTATTTTTCCATTTTTCCAAATTCTACGTCACTATTAGTCGATTCCATCAGCGAAATTTCAAAAACCATCGTAAAGATCGAAAACGGTAATTTAGTGAAAGATTAATAAAACCGCGCGAAAAAAGAGTGTGCGTAAAAATTGCCGTCACCGCTACCCATCGAGGTAAGCTACGCGAGGCTTGGTTTTGATTCGAGAGCCGTCATCCCCGTTCAGCGCGCATACACCGAACCTTTGGCTCGTTGACTGTCCCCAACGTTGCTCACCACTACCCGCCAAATAATCGTCACCCCGCCTCATCCCTCGGCCAAAAAGCAAAAAACCCCCATCACGCCAACACCCAATCACACCTCGGGCAGCACTAGCCGGCCCCTGCTGCGCGCGCGCTCGTGCCCCGGGCTCGGCGTCTCGCTCGCGCGTTCCCATTTCACCTCGGGCCCCCCATTGGCCACGCACACGCGCGCACCTACGAAACCCCCGAGGCCCCCCTTCCCTCCCTTTCCCCCCGCCGCGACCGCTTCTCCTCCGACGACCACCATACCCGCGACTACAAGAACAACGGGCGATTGTGTATCCTCGAAGCGAAAGGCCGCTCGATTGTCCCGTGCTCGCCGCTACCGTACTTATCGGCCGCACAGGGGGGGCGCTAAATTCGAGGATCGATACAGTACCACCGGGCACGATGCGAGCAAGTACACACGCGCTATTTCCTGAACAGCTGTCGGCAGCATCAGCGCAGAGCTAGACTGTGGAGAGAGGGGTGGGGGCGTGTATGATATTCTACCCATGGTGGGTCCCCTTCTCCTCGGCGACACCTTCTCTCTCGCCTCCGCAGCGGGGCCGCGGGGCCCGAGAAGAAAGGGGACCGGGGAAGGAAGAAAAAGAGGCCTCGCCGGGAGCCCGGCGCTCCGGCGGTTAGTTGCAGCCCCACGAGCCGACAGATTCGACCGATCGCGCGCACACGCTGCCGGTCACGCGCGCCGGCCGAGGATAATACCCGTCGTACGTAAATACGCGCGCGCGAGCGAGCAGACGCGAGTTTTTCTTTCGGGGGAAAATCGGTCGGACATCGGGGTATTTTCTTGTTTTTCGCTTTGTTCGCTTGCTTTCGTCGCCGTCGTTGAAACTTGTGAATCGCCGCGCGCGGAGAGACCGCAGTGCAGTGCTACCGACTCCACTCTTTCGCGGAAGGTGCGTTTTGCGTGCGCGTCCCGACCCGGGGAAAACCAAAACTTTGCCGACCCTGCCGAGGACCTCCCAGCGCCATGAGGCTGAAAGCGGTAAGTCTCGTAGAGTGTTCTGCAAATAGTGCGCGGCGCTCGCCTGTAGATCGGAGCCGCGAAGAAAGTTGCGAGAAATCGGCAGCGATGTATGGGGACCCGTGGAGTTCGCGGAGTTTCGGAGAAGTGTGGGTCGGGGGAAAAAAAAAAAACACAGTTTTGTCGAGCCACAATTTTGAACGGGTTTTTCGAAACTGATTATCGTCGCGCGGGAGATTTTCAAAAATCACGGATTGTTTTTCGGTTTTTCCCTTTTTTCACCGAGTTTAGAAATGATCGCTCGGACGCTCGTCGTCATTTTTATGAAATCCACGACGGTGCAGAACACGCACAGCTTGATCAACACCAGCGAGCCGATGTAATCGGTGGTTCCGATAAACCGGGCGTTGAGAAATCGCGGCTTACGCTGGCGCGTGCGCGTAATTTATGCGCTTTCGCATTTGCGTCCAACAATTTTCTCGCGCGTTCGAATTTGCGTCAAAAAAAAAACACAAAAAAGAAAACACAAAAAAAAAAAAAAAAAAAAAAAAAAAGAATAGAAAATCCAAACAAAATTCCGAAACGATCACGCGCACGACCGTCGTCGCCTTCGAAAAGATCGCCGACTCGCCTCGATCGTGTACACGCCCCAGTCCCGCGTTTCTCTGGTAAAAATTTTTTTTCTCCCATTCCTCCTTTCCGCGCGTCCATTAAGCGCGTCGGAAGTTTTGAAACGCGAGACTTGCGAAAGCCGCTCTTATACGTGCACGAGCCAATCGCGGTCCCGCGCGCACGCCCGACGTGTATATACTTACGAGCCAGCGGTGGAAGGTCGACCACGCGCGGTTCTGCAAAAAAAATCGGCGGTCTCGTATTTACTCCCAGGAGTGTTGTGCGTGACCAACGTGCCGTGGATGCATCGAGCGCGTGCACTTGGGAGGATTTTTCTCCCTGAAAGTGGGATTACCAAGGTTCGGACGGTTGCTGTATACAGATGTTTGATGTTACGAACGTACAGTCCTACTGGTGTCCTTTTTAAATTAAAAAACGACCCAACTTTTGTCCACCAAGTGTGGCTCAACCGGTACCTCTCCTCTTGTAGTCTAGAAACGATGGCCGACACTTATGAGCCCCCACACCTTCTTCCCCGAAAGAAAGAGATGGAGGTAGGATCAATCAGGCGGCTCCGAGGTGATTAATCCAGCGGAATCCAACTTCTCGCTTAGCTCGACGGAGGAGCGATTAGCGCCCGGCCGGTTGGTAAAAGCGAGAAATTGGAAAAATCGGCGCGCAGTGTTATGTAAACGGGGACCGCCTTTCGCTCCTTGGCTGTATACAGCTGGGCGGGCTAGTTGTGGTGGTGTTCGACGGACTCGGGGAAAAATAAGCCTTTCGTCGACTGTACTCCGGCATATTCGCAGATTTCGAATTTGATGCAGGCACTCTGTCTCTAAAGTGAGGCTTAATCCTGTTTATACTCTTCTAACAATCCGAGAGGCTGCGCGCTTCGAAGTCTCGATGAAGCTTTCCAAGTCTTGGAACAACTTTTACAGACTTTGAGAGATGGCTTTTAAACCATTGAGCCGGGTTCGAGAAGGGTGCGAAGCGAGTTTGGAGCTCCTCGTAAAAAACTTGCGAATGCCGTTGAATCTATAATTTTCACACGAAAGACTGTATCGTTGTTCAACACGCAGCACCGCGGTGATTTCTCAACGACGATGGACGGGCACGAAAAACGGGCCGTCCCGCGGGCGGAAAAAAACGGGGGAATCACACGCGCGGATGTAAATCCGAGGACCGAGGGAACGAGTCGGACCGGAGGAGCGCGAGGCGAGGGGGATGTGGAACACGGCGCCGAATTTGCGAAACGCACCGCGTATCCGGCGCGGATTTGCATTGTCTTTTCCACTCGCGTGTCCCGGGCGTAATTGGCGCTTGTACCCCGCGCGGCCTTTTCTTTTTTCTTCCC
>JAPYYV010011192.1:0-15956 GCA_030522625.1 Copidosoma aretas | reverse complement strand
GTGCGGTGACGAGTGGCTCAGCGTCAGGGCGCGCTGTCTTTTTCGAGAGGGCGGTTGCTACATTTGAAGTGTTGACATTTTTTTTTTTTTTTTTTTTCCATTTCATCTCGGCTTGTAATTTTTCTACCAATAGTGTAGACGAACTTTTGTCTCGCTGTAGGTACAGTTAATAATCAACAAACGCTTGTGGTTATTATCGTGAATACAGTTCCTTTAGAACAATCGAATTCCGTTCAAATAACACAACGTCAGAACTATCGGGACATGGGACGTTCCGCCAATGGCACTCACCTTTCAGTCATCTATGTTGTAGATTTTCATCGATTTGAAATTATTTAAAATTGGAATCAAATTTTTTCTAAATTACACATCGATGAGGAGTACTAAAAATCGTTGATAACTTTCACAATTTTCATAATTTGTGTAAATTGTCCTAAAAACTGACTCCAATATTGGTATACTTTTGTCTCATCTTGTATTTTTTTACAAATAAAAACGGTCCCCATTGAGTGAAAGAAAAAAAACAAGTC
Organism: Copidosoma aretas; assembly: GCA_030522625.1. Classification (NCBI taxonomy): domain Eukaryota; kingdom Metazoa; phylum Arthropoda; class Insecta; order Hymenoptera; family Encyrtidae; genus Copidosoma; species Copidosoma aretas. The sequence continues at coordinate 15,426 of JAPYYV010011192.1, read as the reverse complement.
AAATTCCTCGAAGCTCTTTTATGGGCGTCGAAAATGTCGGAGCACCAAACACGTACTGTAGATCATTCTCCACCGAATGCGTACAAAAAATACGGATAAGCCCGCTAAAACTTTAACGAATGCTCCTTATCATCCACTCCTGAGATACCCAACCGGCCAGCCGGATCATTAAATTTTCAAAATAAACTTCGATGCAGCAGCAACTTCCCCGATTCGCGTTACGATTTATTTGGAGCCCGGCTGCAGCCCCCCCCCCCACCCCTGTACAACTTTTCACCGTACACTTAAACCCTCGTGGAAGGAACTCTAATTACGATTCGATGTCTATTGCAGAGCACGCCTGCAAGGATTTCCAGTGCACGATGAAGGAATTCTGCATTGATAACGAGCTGGTTTGCGATGGCATCAGCCACTGCGAGGACGGCTCCGACGAGTCCACCTCCACCGTCTGCGTCAGTGAGTATATCGTCTTTTCTGCCCGTATTGTGGACATTATATACATTTATATATATTATTTCTGTTGGCGAGTGAAGTGGCTTCGTTTGCTTTATCGAGTAACTTAGTTTGCTCGGTTGAATAGTTACGAATATTTTATTCAGAATTACAGGGATAAAGTTGCGGTGGCAGTTATTTGCTGTACTTAATAATACAACGATATAGTTTTTTTTTTTACTTAAGATTCAATAGGAAGTATTGCCAACATTTATGCATTTAATTATAGTTGAATTTTTTTTACCCAACGATTTTTTCACTCTGTAACCTTATTTTAACACTCGTGCCATTCGTATTTGTGCGCAAAAGTGAAGTATATGAGTCAGTATTTTCCCGTAAACTAGACGACGACCAGCACTTAAAATATTGTTGTTATTTGATTGGAGGGAGAACAGTGGTAGGTTTCAATTCATTTTGTAGAAAATAATTAATGTTCCAAATTTATAATTTGTTTCATATTTTATTAGTTTGTCTCCCATATCTTCTACAACTCAAGAATGTCTTGGTACATAAATATAATATCCAGCATATGCATCTTTTAACTTCATCGTGTATCAGCTTTTTTGATTGTCTTCCCCTTCGAAATCTCATTATTTTACTATAATGTTTAGAAATAAGAAATTAGTTAATTGAATATCTGAATGCAATGATAAAAATTTTTAAATAAATTAATATCTTTCAATAAATCCTTGTACATGTACTTTTGGAATCATCACAATAAAATATACACGTAATAAACAGCAACTTGAAAAAAAGGTACAATCACATTTAATGCATATTACCGAAGATAAGCAACAATGATACGATGATTTTTTTTTTATTTCATGCAAATATTTTGGTCAACAAAAATTTTTACATTGACATACGCAAAATCGAATACTTTTAAATAGACCGAAACACAATTTCACGCAACCAGTTGCGCACAAATAAATGAGATCACACAAGCACAAACACAAACACATCGTGTCTTTCGAAATATTATAATTTATACATAATGTATTCGGGCGAAATGAACGCGAATATACAGTCCTTTTGCTCCGTATTCAACTCCTTGGCATCCCTTTGTGCACTTGTTGTATAATTTTTCTAAAAAAACAAACACATAGTACATTGTCATTGGACACGGGGAAAAATATCATCAATATATGTATGCACGTGTAATATCAATACACAAGCCCGAACCAGATAAAACCGTACCACTCACCGCTTGAATGCAACCCGACCTTGCAACACAATTTCACAATCGTCGCGACTCAAGTATCTTCAACAACGCTCGAGTGTCGCTTGTCGGAACGTCGACAATGGCATCTCTAAAAAAATCGTCCCCTGCACTCGACGAATCCCAAGCCGACTTTAATGCCACAGTCCGAGGTCGCTCCTTCATTGCGTCGCTTTATATTGTGCTCTCGTTTGTCGCGAGCTCGTTCACACCTGCGTTCAAATGGTTGATAATGAAATTATTGTACGTGCCATTTGCGTCCAATTGCGTTGCGATCTTGATTGTAGGCTACATTGTTCGATAGCCTTCGACAGATTGAAAAGAGGCTACGTATCACTCGCCCTGTGATGCCTAATTGTTTTACTTTTCTATCTAGTTTGAACTTTGACATCAATATGAACATGTATCTCATTCAACAATGTTTCCTGGCTAATTAAATGTCCCAATAGAAAGCCATTTAGTTTCTGCAAAGTAAAAAAATGTTTACCGCAGGAGGATATCTTATTTTGAGATGTTGACCGGAACAACAACCTTGAAAAAGCTGCATGTGATTGCCCATTTCTACTAACTAAATGAAAATTTTAAATGGATACTTCACTTAATTTACGTGTACCTATTATCATATACTTGTTCATAAACAATACGTTCAAGCGAAGTACTTACACATGTGCACTTACTCTATCTTTCAAGTCTATACTAAACACGTAAGAAACGCTTTGAACATTCTAATGCATGTATTAAACACCATTAATCTTTTTATCCTATTGTTGATTTTACTAAATTTGATTTAGATTTATACCATTTTTTCTAAAATGAACCAAATTTTGTTTACATTCTGTTATTTAGTTTATTCAATTGAAAAATAACCAATTACGTAAATCCTCACGTCAAACTTGTGATTCAAACAGTTTACCTATAAGTTCGAAAATTGACAAGAAATCCATTGTTATGTTTGTCCACCAGATACATGCAACGAATAACCCTTATTCGTCAATCTTATACATTATCGTCATTATATTATACATTGTCTTTAACCGTGAACAAATTGCAGGCGTATACTGTTGTGTATAATCACTTGATTGTAGATGAATCCACTGCTATATGTTTTTTTAAAGACTTGCAAGACGAGCCAGATGATTGCTGCAAAACAAATCACACTATACCATCTTTACTTTTGATTCCACAGTCCACACTACCTTCTATGAACGCAAACAGATATAACCCACTCTGATATCAGAACCATCAACTTACGAGTATACCCACATGCCACGAGTACAACATAACGTATGAAATCCTCCTATAATTACAGATATGGAAGCGTCGACGATCCTGGGGATGGAGAGCACTTGGTTCGCGGTGCTGATGGTCTGTATGGTGCTGACCGTACTCGGCATAGCGGCGGCCGGTGTGGTCTGCTTCCTCAGGCAGCGCGTGACGACGCCCCGGCATCCGCACAACGCGCACAACGCCCAGGGACACCTGCCCGTCAGCTATCCCAGCTATCCAAGTGAGTTTCGCCGCTCCCGCAGATTATCATCCTCGCTTGTCCATCCGTCCGCTGCACGCTTGATGCTGCTGCTGCGGCTCCGCGCGCGATCTTCTCCGTTGGCTTCGTGATGATAGCGCTGACGATTATGATTCGCCATCGTCGATTAAGGAGGTTATCTGTTCGAACGAAAGTTGGGCCTCGGTGTATATTTACAAATGTTTTCTCGAGTAGACCTGTATGAGCGTATTATGTCGGGAATAATGGGTTGTGTGGAGAAACATTTAATTTCAAAGTTTGATCATTTAAGACAGGTCCGCTGGAAGGTTCGGAAAATTTCCAAGGAAGTAGTTTCATCGAGGGGCATCAAGTGCAAATTAAGTTTGACTGTTTTTGATGACATTTTTGACATATTATACTCAGGGTTCGAAACATTCTAATTGGACATTCTTACTTAAAATTATCAGCGATTAAAAATGAGTACAGTAGCAGAGTTTAACATAGCCTTCTAATAAAAATAGCGACGATAATCATCCTGCAATAACATCTGATATAATTTTGGACATCAATTCGTGAAAAAAATATGTCATACGAAAGTTAGGAAATCTATTCGAAATTGATTTTGTTGATAGGACAGTTATATTAACAGTTCATATCAATGCTGATTCCTTTTTGAAAGACCCCAAACAAATTCTCTGCGTATTATTTGAAATTATACTAAGTGAACATGCCAATAAGTGCTCACCTTTTTTAACACAAGGAAGATGAATTTCCCTACTTTACAGTCAACTTGGATCAGCACCGTTGATCCACAAACACAACCAAGCCCCATGCGACTTCCTGCATCTCTGCACCGAGTCTAAAAAATCAGCGATAACTTTAAAACGCCGAAAGGAAGCCTCGAAGAAAAAAAATCACCAGAGACATGGGAACACGAATACGATAGTGATTAGCAATGCAGTGCCCCGAGGCTAAGAGGTAATTCAGGGGAGCAGAAGCCCCTGCCGTTACACGCCGGCGTAAATCGAATCTCAAAGACGTCATTAGCAATTCCGCGAGCAGACCGTCTCCTCTACAGCCCCCGACAATGACATCGAGAGTCCTGCTCCCCGCCTTTCTGGCCCTATTGTTTCGATAAAACGCGTCGCTGCTGCCGCGGCATCGATCGGTCTCGCGCGCTCTAATGGCTTAAAAGATTAATTATCCGCCAGACACCGCTATTGGCGTCGCGCGATGGCGAGGGGCTCGCTCCCTGCGTGTTCCAATTTTGCGACTTTTGTTTTTTAAGAAAATAGCAAAAATAGTTTTACAATAGTACTCAATTGTGTGAATTTTGTTTTTTGCGGACAGAGCCAAAATAGGTTTACAATAGTATGTGTGTTTTTTTTTTTTTTTTTTTTTAATCTTAATTTTTTGGCGAGCAGGATTAAAAATTCGGAGTTTTAGGGCTAATAACTTTGGTCGATAAGACGGAACATCCATAGCACGCTCGCGTGTAACTCAAACTGTTCTCGGGATTAAACTTTGTTGTAAATTGGCTGTATTCCATATACTCGATTTTTTCATCAAAAGTGAATTTCATAGGAGTCGGGAGGGGTTACGTGGTCCAGCGCATGCATGCAGTTGCATGGAAAGGATAGGCCACGTGACCTTTCCCCACTCCTCTATGAAATTCACTTTTGATGAAAAAATCGAGCGTAGGGTGGTATACAGCCATTATCTTATTACCTTTCTTCAACTTTTTTTTTTAAATTAGGGTACGTATGCAAACATGTTTATAAGATAACTCAGTACATTACGAAGAGTATAAGGTTACAATGGTGTGCACTAGTCACAGCTGAAAAGACATACTTAACAAATCAAACTAATTTTATAAAAAATACTGGACAAATTTACTTATTTTGTATATTTTTAAATTAGAAGCTGATCGTACTGAATAAAAATCAGATCATTGCGTATCATTTTTTACATTACCTAAATTATGAATAACCTATAAACCTGTTGTGATACCATGTAACTCGGTTCACGGAAATTCCAGCTATAGTTCATACCGTACATTCTAACAAGATTCAAAACACCGTAAGGTTAGATTCGAGTATAAAAATTGAAGAAAACAAATAAGCACAGTTTAAGATTATATTTTCACTGTTTTACAGCCGTTACAGGAAAGTCAATGATTTATAATCCACAACACTGCGAGCGAAACGATTTTCACGCGAGTCCGCGCAGACTACGCGGACGCGTTTTGGCCGACTTCCAACAGAAGGAAATTGCCACTACGCTTTTCCTCCACAGTGCGGTTTGTCGTCTACCCTGCATGTTCCTTCGTGGCAATTATATTTTTTTACGGATTTTTTTCACCTGTCACGGGTATAATGTATGTATATGACGCTTGCGGAGGGTGGATTTATCAATGGTGTTTTTCGGAGAATTCATCTTTATTTATAATAGTTTCCTGATACCCAGATAAAATAGTGATGGTAAAGAAAAACAAATGGTAGTGGGAGGAAATACAAAATTTTCATTCGTGCATAGTGTTTTTTGTCAACAACTGTAGTTTCTCAACATTACTAAAGTTTTAATAATTTAAAAAATTTCACATATTTGCGTACGTTAATTTATTTTTTGAGATCTTACCATTATCATAAAAACCTGAATATTTTATAAAAATGTGAAAAAAAAAATTAATCTTGTATTTTAAATAAAATGCGGTATTACTTGTAAATGTTTATTTAGACGAATCATGGTAAGATAGAATAGTACAAAATCAATGAGATTTCATACAATCTGTTAGTTTATTCATAAACTCCTTGAAGTTGATTAAAAGTTTGCGTGTGACCTGATGCACAATATATTAAATGAGGTACTCGTGTGGGCTTATTTTTTAATCAGCAGCGCCATTCAAGTCTCGGTCGGAACACATTCACAAGTTTAATTAAGTCGTAAACATAAACTTTGAGGATCTCATTTAGTACTCTCTTTTGGATTCTAAAGCTCTGGCTAAAAAGCCTTAGGGAGGAAGCGTTGTGAAAGCGTGATGTAATTATTTCTTGGCGAAACTGTAATTAAAAATTTAAAGATCATTTAACTTTACAATTGACAACTTTAATTACGTTACTTTTAACGATCGCGAGATGCTATTTCAACATTAGGCTTCGGAGTGAATAAAATAAAAGTAGATGGTAGTTGTCCCTGTGCGCCTTAATTAATAAAATGTCTTTAAATTGTGAACCTAGTTTTTCTGGCAGACGTTATGATGCTTACGATAAATTTGAAAATATATGATGAAAGTAGTCTAGTATGCTCCTACCAAAAAATTATTTATTACCACGATCGTCCTCGTAAAGCTTACTTGAATAGAATATTACTGTACTGAACCATTATTTATTTTTAATTTTATTATGTGTGACATATTTTTATAGTAAAATTCACGATTGCCATAAAAATCATCAATAAAATATTCTAGTAGAATATCAGTTCTCTGCGGACTTAAGAGCAATTATCTTATAAATTTTCGAAAATCTGGAGTCTTAAATTATTTCCTGAAAATCTAATGCAATGTTTTTTCTGGAAAATTTTTTTTATTTCCGTAATACAGTACATAAAACACTGTCTCACAGCAAAAAATAGTGCACTATATTTTTATAAAATAAATTTGATTTCAAAGTATATTGAAAGGTATTTAAAATTTGATATGTCTCTCTATCAAAAGCTCAGAGGTAAGAAATACAATGAAAAACCATTCGATTATGACATTCTAATTCAACTATACCTTATACTGTACAAGTCAACACCTCTCAAAAGTCAACGACTCTAGCACGTGTTTCAATAATCGCGAAATAGAAATTATTGAAAACATTCACCTCAAATCGACCTATTAACACGTTTCGCCCTACATAGACCGACCGCCGAGCGTGAAAACGCGACGCGCCAACACACTCGATCAATTAAGATTCCCAACCACCCGCGCGTGTATCCTGAAACGTCGGGCGTCCGCACGCGACCACCAACGGGGTCACTCGCTCGGCACATTATTCAACACAAGCCCAGCAGCGTCGGAAGAGCTTTTCATTTTATTAATAAATAAGGAGAGTAAGAGTGATTTGGCAGATTCGAAAACACGAGCGCTAAAGTCAATTGTGAGGGTATTGTGTGTTTTTACTTGCTTCGACTACCTGTTCAAGCTGTAAAAGATAAAAGTGAATATCGTTTTTTTTTTTCGATTTTTTTTTTCTATTGCCGATACCTCCCAGTGATTCCGAAAAAAAGTACGGTTCTCGTGTGATGAATTACATACGAGCTACTTATCGATTTCGGAAAAAACTCGGGTCCCCGTGATGATGTTCCACCGCGCTCTTGTACGTGTGAGAGAATGTGCTCGCGCTTTCCCAGTTTTTTCGTTTATATGATAGAGAAGCCTTTTTTGCAGTCAAACCAACGTTTCGGAAAATAAAACTCGCTAATTTTATTATTATTCGAGGAATAACAGTGCGCACTCTGCACTTTGTAACTTGTGAGAGCGAAGTAATTTGAGTATAAAACTCAAAATAATATGGTTCAATTGAGTATTCATTCAATTATAGAACAAAGTCACGAATAAATCAATGAGTTCTCTATATTTCTGGTGAGCTGAAAATAAATGAAAAAAACACTGAACACGCTTATACTTGTCCTGTATAATATTGTGGGTAAGTGTGCTCACCTCATCAAATTTTTAATCAGAGTTGCAAAAATCCGTAGGTTGTAAATTAAAATAAATTTTTTTCGTTTATATGAAGATCATGGATGCTACGATGATTTTTGTTTCCCAGGATAATTGGATACAATATCTACTGTGCAATACTAAAAAAAAGTACTATAAAAATCGTGATTTTTGTTATTGTATAATTATTTTTTAGCAGACTCAAGCGTGAATCGAATATTTCCCAACTGAAAAAAAACTACGTGCGTGTTTGAGTAACCAAACTAATAACACACTCCCTTCGCTCGATTCAGAGATAAAAGCCTGGCACACACTTACCCCGAATGACAGGACTTTTTTGGATAGTTGTAAATAACTGAGAGCTTGTGGTCGATGCAGCTCTGGAATAATCAATACGAAGAATCTATTTTACCTGTTTGGGAGTTTTCGAAGGACGAAAAATCATGAACTTTCCTGGTTCCTTTTTCCTGTATGTGTTGTATGTAATGTGGGGAACAGTGAAATGGTTCATGAAATATGTCAGGCTACTTCATTACCTGAGTGGAAAAACCTACTACCTCAGAAATTTATTTTTAAAAAATGTATCATTAAAGTTTTTTGAAACCCGTATGGTCTCAGTGTGGAAATCGTATATTTTTTTAGTGAAAAATCATTCGAAATAAATTTCTGTGATGATACGATTTTGAAATGAATGTTTGAGTGACACGCTAATTCCTCGTAGGTATCGATTTGAAGATGTTTGGTATTACAATGGTTTTTGAAACTTTTTTTTATACATCGTTCAGCTCTACATAAAAAAAAAGTTGAACAAGTGGCCTATATACGTCGCAGATAACACCACGTTCAAAATTTAAACAACTTAAATTAATTTTTGTTCCTCCTTCGAATATCGAAAAAATTAAATACTGTCACAGAGACAAAACAATAAATCTTTGCAATTAAAGTATCTCACGAGTATCACATCATCACTTACGAGCCTCCAAAAAAATATCACCCAATATATATTTTACGCAAATAAGAAGAACCCCATCGCTCGTCTGGACAATTTTTTCCATCCATCGCTAATTAAATTCGAATTTTTCCCATCTCTCATCTTTATTGCGCCTCGCGTACGCTCGACTACGTTTCACATTAGTCTTCCGTATACGCAGCTCACACACGGCCATTTAGAGCTTTATTCCCGCGCAGAGTCATATATTCTGATGAACAATACCAACGTGTCATCCAAAGGGATGCAATGAGAGAGGGAGAGGGAGATAGCATGATTTGTGCGTGAAAAAGCGTATGGATATTTTTTACTCATGAAATTTTCGTACTGTTTGGGTCTGAAGGGTTATCTCTTGTGTGGAGTGATAGGTATGACAATATATTCTACGCATGACTATGAGGTACATGTAAATAAAATGAATTGTATATTTAGTGGAGTAAAATTTTAATGTCTACTGTGGAACTTTGCTTTTCGACGATCATAATGTGTATGCTATTTTTCTTCAATCGACCAATTGGATACTCTTCAACAAATAAATATTTTAATTGACACTCATTAAAACGTGGTTGTCATCTGTGGGGTTTACCTCTGGCAATAATAGAGTTGCATAATATTTATTTTTATCTCTGAACCGGTGTGTTATAATATCGTCACTTCCTGTTTTTTTATTGGAAGTGAAAATTCAAATTGAATGGAGATGTGTGCCAAAGATCATTATTTCATCCAGAAGTGTTATCTTTCAAAACTAATAAGAATATTCGAGGAAATTAAAGTTATTAATCTGTTACTGACGATTAACGATGTTTACCTTGTTTTTCATTATTTTTATCGAAGATTACCAAGAAAAATCTATTTTTTGGTGGAGCTCTCAATTATCCCTTGTCACGCTCAATATTTTTTTTCCGATGCTTATCCGTCTCGTAGTGTAATTTCAAGCTCATTTATTCACTATGTGAATATTTATAAACATATGCGTCCACTACTTAATGGTCGCACGGCGTATACTTTTTTACAATAGAACATTAAAAACTTTGCATGGACATTTCCAAGACCAAGTGGAATAATTCTCTCGCTACAAACGCATTTCAAACAGTAAACAATAGTTATTATTATTATTATTATTATTTTTTTTTTTTTTTTTTTTTTTTTTTCTTAATCACAAAGTTGCTTGGTCAAATCGGTACCTTTTTCATTTCAAGTGACGAAGTGTTATCAACAAAATCGGATGTTTGTTCAAAAAATCGGTTCTTGGTACGAACAACAATACTTTGATTCTTTTTCATCATACAGCAACAAACACATGCAAAGCCTATCTCATGAGAAAGTAAAACAGCGTTCTGAAAAATCAATAATTTTTTCGGAACACGATACCTCGAAGAGACACCGATAGGTTCCTTAATTATGTTCTTTGACGAAAAAAATTCAGCCGTTTAATCAGCAATATAGTCTAATCAAAACCCGACTGCTGCAACCTGAGATATCAATGCGCTAGTTTCGAAGAAACAACAACAACTACGCGCACTGCACATTCAGGGCGTCGATCGTATCTCACCTTATCTCATCAACCATCTGGCACGACCTACGCCGACGGCAACTATCTTTCTTCGGCCATCACATTCAGTCCTGCAGTTTTAAAACCTGGCTCCGAGATAAAAACCCGCGATAAGCGTCTATATAACCGGCACCCGCCCTAGCGCCCACCAGTCCACCACGTTCGATCGGTCTCCGATGCGTGACTTGGAAACGCATAGAAATGCCCAACACTCCATTATTACGCAGCGAGAGTAGTGGCCACAAGCCTCTTACGAGTACAACTACATCACCCACACAGCCAAAGTAGTGTAGCCCGCTTCTCCTCCCCCTCGTCGTCCTTCATCCCCACCAACGGCCGCTCCTCCATATACTCTCTCCGCTGCCGTGCCGTCGCCCGAAATGACCTCACCACTGGCAGTTTACTCGCGGATCGGTAGGGGCGAGCTGCTACTACAGCAGCGCCGGCCGAGCAGTTCCGAAAAGGCTCGGTTCGAAGGAGTCGCCAGCAAGTGCGGCGAGAGTTGCCGGAAGTGCAACCAAAACAACAACAACACCATGGTCTGGACAGGTGGGCCAAGCGTCCGCGGACTGACGCTGACGCTGGCGCTGCTGCTCGGCTGGATGACCCTGCTGGACTCCCACATCCTCACGCAGCACCCCGGGAGCCCGAGTGGCAGAGGTGGAGGGGGGAACCGGGGTACGGTGGTGAGGGCGAAGGACTTCCTCATCGGGCCCTGTCTAGTCAACACGAATCAGACCTGTCCGGACGAGGAGGTCGCGTTCTTCCTGTACACCAGGGAGAACCTGGACGCCGGCCAGCGCATCCTGGTGAACGAAACGGGTTCGAACCTCGGGGACACCCACTTCGACCCGGCACGGCCGACCAAGCTCGTGGTCCATGGCTACAACTCGGACATGAACCTCGACTCGCTTGTGGACATTCGCCGGGAGTACCTGAACAAGTCTCGGGCTAACCTCATAGCTGTGGACTGGCGCCGACTAGCGGCCGGTCCGTGTTACCCCGTAGCCGTGCACAACGTGCCCCACGTGGGAAAGTGCCTGGCTCAGCTGATCGACCGGCTACGGGACTCCGGAGCGAGGGACATCCACGTGATCGGATTCTCTTTAGGGGCCCACGTGCCCGCCTACAGCGCCAACAACCTGCGGCCGTACAAGCTGCCCAGGATCACGGGCCTGGATCCGGCGATGCCCTTCTTCATCACAGTGGGCAAGGATGAGAAGCTGGACTCGAGCGACGCCGAATTCGTTGACGTCTTTCACACCAACGCCTTCGTCCAAGGTAAGGTCGAAGCGGTCGGTCACGTGGATTTCTACATGAATGGCGGAATCAACCAGCCCGGGTGCTGGGAGAAGCGTAATCCGTTTGGGTGCAACCACCACCGGGCGGCCATGTACTTCGCAGAGTCGATCAACACGAAGGTGGGATTCTGGGGTTGGCCGTGCCCGGGCTTCCTGTCCTATCTGCTGGGTCTGTGTCCGCCGAGGTTTCCCGGGATTTTGGCGGGAGACCCTGTCGATACGAGCTATCGGGGATTCTATCTCGTGAAGACCAAGTCGACGAGCCCATTTGCCGAAGGGATTTTCAGTGTCGAGCCTGGGTCCCAGCTGAACTTGTGATTTTTGCGCAACGTGCGGTGTCGTGAACTGTGAAGCTCAGTAGGTACCACTTTTTTAGTGGTACTTTTGTTTGTGGGTGTTGGGTTGGTTTTTCGGGGGTCGTTTGGATATGTCAGGACTTGGAAGTTGTTGAGGTAATGAAGTGCTCGTTGAGGCAAAAAACAATGTTCACGATTCTCGCGCTATTGCGTTACGGAAAAAACTACATTTTTATAATTTAGTACGGTGGTAGGCCTTACAGTTAATACTTTTAATTTCAGCGATAATTGTAATCGAATAAGGATACGGTGAACCAACCTTTTGAATGGGATTTACCTTATCGGTGATAATTTATCTTCTACGGAACGACATAGAATTTAACACAACCTAAGTAAGTCATATTATGCACTTGGTTAGTGGATAGCATGACTGTCGCCACTGTAACCATAAAAAGTTCGAGTAAAACCATCACCACAACCTGGAAAATTCTTACACCAAAACTTGAACCTGTATTCGAGCTGTTAACCCACACGTGGCGCCTGTCTGGTAAGAATAGCTTGAACCCGAACCTGTCATTGCATTTCAAATGTAAAATATCGTGCGTTCCAATATACACCGTAAAAGAGTTATTAAATATACAATTCTCCTATTGCCTTAATAATCATTATTGTTTTCATACATAACAGCTGATATTACTAAAATTAAGTGCTCTTACGCTTTCCCGTAAACATTTTGGACTTGAATTTCATGACAGGTTCGGGTTTCAGCTGTTCTCAGCAGTAGGGCGCCACGTGTGGGTTAACAGCTCGAATATATTACATTCGAATTTTTTGGTGTGATAATTTTGAGGTTAATGTTGATATTTTCACTTCAAACTTTTCAGGGCTAACCCTGGCGAAATGTATATGGTATCGCTAAATTAAATATTGTTTCATTTACTATGACTAATAACAGTCTTTTGCCGATAAGGTATATTCGTTTTTTGAAGTTCAAGATTGTCAGTCCCCTTGAAGCGTGCTCAAGCACAACTTCAATAATGTTCGAGTGTTTGTGATTTTTTAAGATAGATACTTGCGTGAATAGTGTCATATTAAAATAAATACCAAATGTCGTGTAATGTTAATGAAAAGATTTCGTAATTCATAGTTAATGTTTTCAATAAAACGTCATCAAGGAATGTTTTAAAAATATCCGTGAACTATAAAAAAATTCTTCAACTAAAATTATCCGTCAAAAAAAAACGCGGCTCAGCTGCGTAATTACCGGATACTATTGGCAACACAGTTCTCTTGAACTCGTTAGAAAGACCCCCTCCCACTCGCCGGACGTACAATTGAATAGTCTGTTTGCGCTTTCACTACATGGTCGTGATTCTCTGCTGCTTAGTTTAAAATATAAGGCATGACTTTAAATTCCACTAGTACTTATGACACTCACCACCCATTGGTATATAGTTTAGAATTTTTAAATTATATTCTGACGCATTTTTCGTTATTAATCCTAACAGACAATATTTTTTGCAATTAAAAAAATTGTCTCCGTCCGAGTGCTATTGCAATTACAAATGAATACTGTAGTGTATGCGTTTCATTTCATCAACTAAAGTGTTTGTTCCTTTCATACTATGGTTTTTATTTTTTTCAAGACAAAAGATTGTTTATAAATTTTTTTTTGTTTGTCATCATAATTTTTCAAGCTTTTGCATTACTGGTCTATTGTATTAAGTAAACTGCGTTTACACTGTCCCAATTATCACGTAGACGTTTGAAAATAATATTAAGTGAGAATTGTACGTGTCATGATGTAATCACCGTAATGTATTAAAATATAACGCCGAGTTCCTACGTATAGATAAACCGCAATCAATTTACTACTACTGAAATACCTTTCTTGTATGTAATATTACATTGACATCATTGATGACATAAAATAGATAACCGTACCAAATAAAAAATTTCGCAAAGCGAAGTTTTATAAATATACCAAATAGTGCATTCCGTGCGACAAAGAGAAGTAACAAACAGCGGTTTCAAGAACTGTAAGATGATATCTGAGTCTTATCGCGAATAAACCTAATATGATTGAGGCTTATTTTGATCCGTTACCAAATAAAATAGTATACTGCAGAATATTATTTATTATAGTTTAATGTGACTGCAATTTTCCTATGGTATTTGATATACATTGAGAATAAATGGTTGGATAAGATTTTACAATAAATCAAAGTGTTGCATATTTTGATAGTGAAATATAGTATAGTTTTGCAAAAAAATTCTCCACATATCCAATAGAATTTCATTAAGTTTTAAATATCATAAAATATTTATGAATAATACATATTTATTTTTTCTTATAAAATTTTGAAACTTTAAAAGTTTGATACTCATTTCTATGAAAGGATTAGCATCTTGAAAGACATACCATGGCTAGTTGTAAATTAAAAGAATTAACCAATTTTACTACAGCATACAGCAACCGGTCGTGCCTTATTTATTTGTACATAAGTGATAAGTGCACTTAGATAGTGATATCTTTAATGTTAACGAATATTCCAACTATTATCTTGTACGTTTTTAAAATAGATTAATCGTGTCTGTATTGACGTGAAACAAATTGGATTTATATCAAAGGTGTAATACGATTACAGTGTAATCGTTTACTGCCCTTAAATAGGCTGCGTTGACTATTAAACTATGATAGTCGACTGAATAATAAATATATGTTAGAGCCAAATCGATGATATAACTTTAACTGTAACACAGGTATTCATCACTCAGTGTGGAAAACACAGTTTTTTTCAACTTTGAACTCTAACTATATTGGATGTTTTATACATGTATATAATATGTTCACAATGTGATGTATGTGAAATAAATTTTTACCATGTTAAATAAATAATGATTATTTTTTGAATAACCTTTAAAATGAAAAAAAATTCATGAATAATAAAATTATAAAGGTTTTTTTTGTAGTAATCTTTTTCTAAAATTATTGTCACATAAATTGATTCATTACAAAAGAGAAAAAAATGTAGAAAAAATGTCAAAGTATTTTAAAAAATTATGAAAATATTTTTTAAAATATTTTGAACAAAATTATATCCTTTGAAAATTCACAGCACTGTAATTTTTACTAGAAATTTTTTTTTTAGTTCCGTTCTGTAAGAAGCGGTGCCAAAAAAATATATTTACACCTTCAAAAAAACACGTTTGCTTGCAAACTCAGAATCATACTAGGTACTTTGCAAATAACAACCAAAGGCACAATAGACTACCGGAAAACTTTTCTGTAAAAATGGGCAAAAATGAAAGCTTGATAACCGTAATTAATGACAACTATGCAGAGAACCCACGGAAAAAAAAAAACACAGTGTCGCAAAATTAAAAATA
>JAPYYV010011191.1:0-17872 GCA_030522625.1 Copidosoma aretas | reverse complement strand
CCCCTCCTCACTGCAACCCCGCATTTTAACTATAGCGGAAGATGACCAACTTCACCTAAAAGACACATTCTTACCAAAGTCTCCCAAAAATAGACAAATTGATCCGATTACAGAAGAATCCTTTCATTCAACCCCCCAACATCGTCGAACATTGCCGAAAACAATAGATTGCAGCTAAAGCCACTCCTTCGCAGCCCCTCGGGATTTTCTGTTCTCCCGCACGTCTTATTTGGCTAATCTACAGAGGCACAACAATAAAACGTGACTCTTAGTAATACAACTAATGAAACAGATAACGTAACACCCGTAAGCTCGAGCGTAACGAAGTAAAGATAAAATATAACTTCAACACCTACAACTAAATAACCAAATAGATTCGCCCGCTTACACTATCTATTTAAAGATAATTTATTTACTAAAAATGTAAGCAGAAAAGTATAGATTTTTAGAATAAACTACAAAGAATAATACCCCATATTATACCCTAATAAGACCCTATTGCAGGAATCAGGCAACTGATTAATGCACATGATGCAAAAAAAACCAGGTGTGAGCAAACCATAATTGAGCTGTAGTCCAGCGATCTATATCTGAGCAGTGATAGGCTAAGATCTCCCAATCGGAAACCATGTTTTTTCATACAAAATATGATTAGCAATATATTTTTGTGTATTATACTTACTATTTAGGTGTATTATACTTTCAATCATGATGTCAATAGACAACGTTGTCTGAATATCACATGCTTTTGACAACGGAAAAAACCAATTAGACTTTCGGGCAAGTAAGCATGATATTTGTCCAACAAAAAATAAGTGTTTCAATACAATGCTCTACTACTATGTCTAAAAATAACCAACTTTGTGATACTAAGGCGGAAAACAAAAAACGTGAGTAACAGTAATACAAAAGACAAAACAGATACTGATAGAAGACACGTACACTTAAGCTCAATACTTAATTCAAATAAATCAAAACCCACGCACATTGAACCAAATTACCAAAGTAACTCGCCCAATCACAATGTTTATTATTAAATAATTTATCCACTAATTCAAAATAATTTCAATGAAAAGCAAAAAAATGAATCTCTAGCTCTCTGAACCAAATAACCCAATATACTTCAACCTAATATCCGAAGGGAAAACAAATAATTAAAGTCAAAACTATATATTGTTTTAATAATTGGGTTATTGGAAAAGTGGGGATATTATAATGATTTCAGAAGTATTTGTGGAATCGTGTATTTTTAGCCAGTCGAGAAGAAAGTGGCACTTATGTAGGAAAAATTTTTGAAAAACACTTGGGCACTAATGTATCAAGTTTTACATTTCCAGCAAACAATATATGTAGATGTGGCTATTTAAATGAAAAATAAGTTACAAAATGAAATATAGAAGGTAGTGATGTATAGCTTACTAACAGAGGTAGCTCGTAGATAAGTTAACACAGTACATGGCTCGTATGCTCGAGATCGCGAGTTTAAATGCGGTGAAAGGGGTTTTTTTTTTAAATTGAAAATTCACTTACATTACATATTTTTAAAGGGGAGAAATTGAAAATCATTGACTTATTTCCCTGCATAACGGTCGTATAGAAGTATAACTTCAAATAAATCATTGTATACATGGAAGGATTCTATCAATGGTTATCTTATATAGTCCCAGAGTTATCATGAAAAATCTAGGGGTCGGTGCGTGGAGCGCGCAGGGGGATAAGGCCCCACTAGTATATGTATTTTTCTTGAACATTCTGAAAAGTTTGATGAATATTTTTTAAGAGTCATCGTTATTCGAATCGAAAACGGTGCTAACCGTCATAGTGTATGTAAAAATAAGGGTTGAATTCTAACGAGTAAAATGTAATGAAATTTTTTTTCCAAATTTAGTCACTGCGTAGTTGACAAAATGAAAAAAAAAACTTTTTTTCGATCCGTCATTGATATCAATTGGCAGCGTTTATTTTTTTTAATGAAAAATCACGAGCGTACCTGGAAAAAAAGTTTATTTTTAACGTATTCTCAATAAGTTTTCTTGATTTTACAGACTTAAAAATATTTTTTACCTGCATAATGACAGCAACTAAAAGTTCAAGGTACTCCACCTTCAAAATATCGTATTAAAAGTGGGCCTCGGAAACAAGTTCATGGACTGAAAGAAGATATACCAACAAATACTGATGTTGGATATCGTATAAAGGTTTTTTTTTTTTTTGTTATCGTTTTAAACGACTTATTAACAATAATTTTTGAAGATCTCACCAAAGGACTTACGCATGTCTTGAATAGATAGTTTGTGAGAATTAATATTAAAGTATCAAATACGAGCAAGACTTAACCACATAATGAGATTAATTAAAACGGTTATTCAATAATTTCGTCCATCGTTTCAATCTGTCAATTGATAAAGAATAAAAATAAAAGATATCACGGAACACTCACTCAAGATTGCGTGTCGGTGTACTGTTGTGTCTAGGACATTTATTGAAGAATAATGCTTAATTTTTCGATCATGCAGTGCGTTATTCAATCAAAATTGCGTACATTTAATCTTGCAAAGGCATTTTCTTGTTGAAATTCGATGCCCTTTAAGAATTTTAAATAAAAGTTTCAATTTATTCATATCCACAAAAAGCGAATTTTTTATTTCTCTTATCTTGCATTGGAATGAAAATCTGACTTCACCAATCGATTTCTGAAGAAAAATTAGCTCTGGAAATGCCATTAATTTTATTAAAGTATGCACTACGGCCCGGAAAATCTCGGTGAAACCATTAGTTTGGTCAATTCTTTTGTCTGACATTATTAAGGAAATTTTGAGATGCTGTTTTTTAGTTGTACATAATGGGCTTAGAGTTTGCTAGATTTTGTCCAATATCAGCTTTAGAAAAGATTATGCTTGATTTATTTGGGTTCATAGTATACTACCTGGGCTGCCGTACTGAGCCATACAGCATCTTACAAAGATGGGGCTGATATGAGTTATTGGTCAAGAGTTTTAATATGTTCGCTTTTGAAACAGAGCTCCAGCAGAAAAACATATAAGGTTTCTACTTACTTACCTTTAGTCTTATTAGAACTATATCAGGCTTAGTATAATAGTCGTCAATACTCAATGAAAGTGATAACAATGTCTTACAAAAGGTTTTATTACTATTAATTAATTATCTATTCTCTCTTCAACTATGGAGTAAAAACGTGGGTATTTAGAATTTATAATCAATTTTATTTATTATTCAAAAGAATAGATAAAAACAAGGCCCATTTATGAGGGCGACATGCAAGAAAAAGAAGATGATGCAGTGCAGGAGATGGTTACTCGTCTGATCGTGCTATCTAGTGCTTGTGCCAGTGAGTTGGAATTTCTCTACACTGAATAGGTTCAGGAAGTTGTAGGTGTACCATGCATCAAGTGATGGAAATTTGACAAGGAACAAGGGAAGCTGGTATTGGCTCAAGATCCAAGCTCACTGCATCTGTATGTACGGGGGAACAATTCCATGAGGATACAACATTTATGAATTAATAATTCAATTTTTTAACTGGATAAGCTTACTAAATCGGAGAATAAGGTAACTAAACCATAGCAGGTTGACATGTCGACCCTTCAGCTGTTTATGGAATACGGCTATAGTTAAGCGAGTGCATGCCTGCATAGTAGCGACCGACTGAGGCTTGATAGGCACTATTAATCCATTAATAACTTATTTAGGGCTCATCTAACAAGAAAATGGTTAAAAGCTTTTCGATTTGCCTCAGTTTACTCTTTCACGTCCTTTTCTGTGTATTAAGGGTTTAGGCACCCGTTGTATGTTTTATTTTGAAGTAGTTTAATACGAAAATGAAATATAAAGTAGAATACAAGATTCCTTAAAAAATTTTCTTTGTAAAAAATCCGGACAAATTAGAAAGCCGGACAAAGTTCAGAAGGAATGCTGAAAATCCGGACAAATGACAACCCTAGCTTCATATCAGAAGCATGCAAGCGAGCGTCTTTCTTAAAAATTGCACTTATCGCAAGCATGTAAGAGATCTGTACACTTATTCATAAAGATTAAATTCAGAGATTAGTAGAGAGACTGCTAACTGCAATGCTAACAGGCATGCCGAATTTTTAAGCCACTGATTCGAGTGTCACGCTATAGCCAGCCACCGAACCAGGCACACATCTCACTCGACGAGAGGCTACGTCACGATAGGGGTGGTGCCGAAATGTGTGCCTGTGAGTCCTAAAGAGAGAAGTAGACATATATACGTTGGTATACAAGGTGCTAAAGGAGCGGAGGTGGAATGTATATACCAGCATCGTGTGCCTGATGCGAGTACGAGAGAGATAAGTAGGTATGTGTTATATAGATCTACAAGGAAGACGGGAGAAAGGAAGGGAGATGCGTCCGTTTATATGTATGTATATACAAGGTACAGCTGAGCGGTTCGAGACCAACCTAACGTGCAGGCGATGATTGCGATGTATTTCATTGACTACATGCATAGTACTCTTCGACTTATCATATATTATATAACTGACATGCTGTTACACGATATTGTACGCATCAACCTGTTGGGAACAATTAATTATCTCTTTTTATCTAGCTAGTAATGAACAAGATACAGCCTAACCGCTGGGAATTTCCAATGATGATATACCACTTTGATGCATTAGGTATTTGCTGCGTTGCTAGTCCAGTTGTTTAGTACGAATAACTATCTGAAGTTTTTTTTGAGATTCAAGGTTCGAATAGTGCTCGACTCGAATTTTTTTTTTGCAATTTATCAGTCAATTTAAATTTTGTAATTCATTGTTACCATTTTCAATTCATTCAATTCAATATTTACTTGATAATGTATTAGTTTATAAAGTTTTATCGAAATCCAAACCATAATCAAGGTACATACAGTACTACCTTGAATACGGACAGGAGTTTATATCAAAAATTCTTTTTTTCTTCCAAGTGCAAACCTGCATCATCGATCAAAATTTTTTTTATACTTGTACTATTATATTATTTCCCCCTTTAATATAGTTCATTCAAAACTAGAGGATATTTTACGGTTTCCACCTCAACATTTTAAATAACAATTATAAATTGCTGACCAATTTTATCCACAAAAATCGATGTTTTGTAAATAGATGATGAAATTCAACATTATACATTGTCAATTAATCAATAAAAATAAGACCAACGGGTTAATTTGCAGTGGGGATCAGAATCTAAAAGTAACAAAAACAGGTCCGGTTGGCTCTACACTCGGAGTATCACGATTCAACAGCCACAAATGAATCTTCTTCTTCATTATCATCGGTAATTATGTCTTCACTATTCTTGACATCAACACTAGCAACAGTGCCCCCATCAATTTCATCCAGTGACTCAGTTTTAGCAGTAAGTTTTTTTGACCAGTACTTTTTAAGCTCGTCGTAAAAACACTCGGTGTCTGGTTGACTGGAGGAGACACTTGTTACCAAGAAGCAGAGCAAAAATTTCACTTGATAAGCTTTACTAAGCGCACAAAAATATTTTTCAAATACGCTTTTTTGCGCCTCGTGGGTATAAAATGACGGTGCCATGTACTCTTCTACGTTGATTACACTACGTCCAATGGTGGACTCCAAATAATTAGCTTTACTTTGCCCATAGGTGTAGATCCGATGGGCATTTTTTTCCATCACATACAAGTGTCGTCTTAATTGTCTAATAGAACAATCAGCCTCGAACCAGCGTAGGCCGTGCACACGTGTTGACTGCCGATCGTTTTCTCGATGCACATCCGAAGGTAAGTAAGAAAAGTTACACGGTGGGCGTACTATCCAGTGATTGATAACAGGTCTCATAAGAAAGACTACTGCCATTTCTTTTGGTAAAAACCTCCGTGACACGTCGAAAAAACTTTGGATATCTATAACGTAATCCACGTACAAATTCATTTTTCCTTTTTTTGAACAAAGCGTGCCAATCAGGGTGACTCTAGTCAAGGGGCGTGCGTCTGTCGCGTTCGATGACGGGTTGAGAACTGATTTGTGCATAACCTTATAATTCGTGTACACGCGGGCTTACCCCCTTCTCCTCCGATGACTATTAGGCGCCGAAATCCGTTATTATTTGTCTGCTGGAGTCAATCTCCAACACGTTATCGTACTCTGCGTAGACTATGCGGTTCACAGTATTGGTTAGGGCTTCGACAAATCCCACGCGTACGCTTCCTGAACGAACATGATTCCAATGACAAATCGGGCGTGAGATCGAAACCAGTTAGAAAATGTCCTTTCGTATAATTTCGGCGGTTGATGCCAATACCTTCATTGATAAAATGAATACCTGTGCCCGAAAGAAGCGTCTGAAACGCATCGATGAACAATTTTGTATCACCCGTAAGTCGTGGCTGAAGAGGTTTACTCAGAACTTGCGTACCATCGATGTAAGAGATGGATAATTTATCGAAAAGTTTTGGAAATTGAAAGGGTTGTATTTACGATTTCCGTTGAATGCCCTGTTATCGACAAAGCCGATGATTATTCTTTTCGAACGTTGTCCCAGAATCACGTTGTCGAGACAATCCCCCATGATATCAGCGTGTAGCGTGCAAGATTTTAAACTCTAGCCACAGACATTGCATTGGCATGTGCGAGTAAAACTCCAGGAGTTATCTTAACTTTTCGGACGATGAGCGTAGCTTCTTTTATGTTGACCTTGAATTTACCATCTTCCGAACTATCCATTAGACGAAATGCGTCCGTGCTTCTTACCAGACGAAAACACATCTATACCCCGTTGATCCACATTTTATCTTGAGTGAACATATCACAGTGTAAATGGCCTATCATATTAAATATCTTCCCACCGAGTAAGAAATATTTCCGCTGGATAGCATCTGTGTTTACTAATTGGGGATTTGCGGCACTGCCCTCAGCATCAAAACCACCCGGTGTATCATCGTACCATAAGCTCAAAGTTAAGTGAGAGTCCTTGGCTGTGGGCGAATAATTAAGCAATGATTTGATATAGGCCCTGTATGGATAGGCGATGTTCGGAGAAAACACGAGCTTTCGAATAAAAAAGACATCAACCTGATTGAACATAGAGTGCAGAAAATTATTTATTGGTGCTACTTTATTATTTTCGGCATTATCGTTCGTCACAGAAGTAATTTTTGCTTGAATGTGAAGCATGGTGTGGGCGAGATCGATGTAATACTCGCTAGCACTTGGAATGAGGAATTCTAGAGGCGCGTCACCGAACAAAGACACTGGTTTACAGTATAAAAAAGCACTGCTCTCTATGGATGTATGCGTCGCTGTGAGTGTAAAAATATTTAGTTCGCTAGACATACACTCCAACGGATGGCTATGTAAGAAAGCCATTTTCTTTTTTTTTCTTCTTCTTATGGTAGTCCAAACATATCGGTTAAACTTCTGAGATTTTTAGTACGTCTCTTTTGAGTTTTACGTCGTCCACTTGTATGTTTCTTTTTTTTATTGTTTTTGACAACAGCCTTGCGTTTCTTTCGTTGAGTAATAGAGTTGTTACTCAATCTGCGTTTTTTTCGAGACTGACGCTCTCTCTTAGGCCTTGTCGACGTATAACCTGACCCCTTCATAATTTCCAATAATTTATCTGCTGCTTTTCTTTTTAAGGTAACGTATGACTCCTTAGCGCGTGACTTGACGGCGTCGTTAAAACTGAGCCTGTTGTTTGCCATGTCATCGAATATATTGAGACCTGCACGAACAGCTTCTTTTCTAACGGCTTTTGCGCCTGAGATGACGTATGGGAGTATTCTTCGAATTAGCCCACCTAACCACGATCCCACTCCACTACCTCTTTGATAAGAAGAACCAGTAAAACCGTTACGCACGACACCGCCTCCACCGCCCACTTGGTTGGTATAATATTAAACTTAATTACTTATGCTTGATGATTTTCTTTTAACGGTAACGTTTAAAGTGTAGTGTAACCGTCAACGTTCTATACTCGAATGGTATAGTTCTATTGAGTCTCTCGACCACTGCTGCCTTAATGTCAGGATTTCGAGCAACTCTAAATCTAATGTCATCACGCTTCAACAGATTCTGAAATTCCGAGCCAATAAACTCTTTACCACGGTTGGACTGTAAACACACAGGCACGCGTTCTTCTGCTCGTTCGAGAATCTTTTCAAAAGCTATCGAGACGCGTACGCTGTCTTGTTTCGTAGCAGCTCGAGCCATGCAGATTTACTCAATACATCGACAACCACAAGTAAGTAGCAGTATCCATCGTTGTTATCCTTTATACTTGTTAATTGAATCAAGTCACACTCCCATAAGTCATCGATATTTGTGATTTCGTAACGCAATCTTGGAAATGTTTTTCCTATCGGACGATGTAACGTGTAAGCATCTTGATTCGATAATTACTCGTAGATTTGTTTTTTCTAATTTTTCTTCACTAGTTTCTTACCTCTTGTGTTGACGCGTACAAGATTTTGTGCACCTGCGTAACCAGCTTGGTGCGAAGCACCAAAAAACTGTTTTTCGTAAGCAGCAGGGGACTTTTGTATTTCTGTATATGCATTTTCAGCCATTTCTTCTTCAATGAGGGTAATTTTGGTGTAGATTCTTTTTTTTTTTGTTTTTTTTTACTTGACGGTGAGGCTGTAGTATCATCCCTCCCCAAGATTTTTTCCGGTAAGACTATTCTTTGGAGTCGTCGTTTTGCCGTATTTATGGGGTTTGTCAAAGTGTTACCAATGCTCAGTAAATTCTCATTACCAATCAAATTACGCGGAGTATCCGACGCTTTGAGAAACTTAGCAAATTCAATCTGCCCTATTAGAATATCATTCACATTATCGCTATTCTGTTCTTCCATTTACTCTTCAGCGTTATCACTTTTTCGTATGTTGTGCTTACTCTTTTTCTTTTGCAGTACGTCATTCACAAGCTCAACGATGCCTGATTCATCTATCGTTTGTCCATTTAGTGTAATTTTTCGTGTATTGTCCCATTTAAGTCGATTGGGCACCATTTTCTTCCAATATCGAAGTAATAGTTTAGCTTTGGGAACATACGTCTTGGGCATGTTTTCGAGTATATTATTTTCCGACAAGGGGGATAATGCTGCATCGATCTCGTCTGTGAGCCGCTCACTGTCTCCGTAGCGCTTTGCATCACGCCCATTATTTCAAAAAAAAAAGATATTAACGCAACTCTTACAGGTAATTTAAAGACTTTTCGTACAAATCTAAATTTCTTTTAGAATCTATTATTTCGTACATTTCGCTATCGAGTCTCGACAAATTATTACCTACCTTCTGTACCGAAGGCTCCTAAGTAGTCGATTGATGAGGTCATGCTGCAGGTGGTGGTGGTGGTGGTGGTGGTGGTAGTATTGGTAAATCTGTCGTCATTTCGACAGTTTTCAATCGCTTGAGCATCTCCTTCGGTATCATAACCATTTTACGAGCGCGATCCATTGTTAAAACTATTTATCAGCTTGGAAAAAATTACCTCGAGAATAGGTGTTAGCAGTAGTGGTAATAAACTACCACCACTTTGCAATAAAATCCTTTTTCTTTTGTGCCAAGTGATGGGTCTTTTTTTTCTGCCTGATGGTGTGGAAACTATTGCCGGAAAAAGTTGACGTAACTAATTTACGCAACGTATGTCTATGTTAGCTCAATTTTATCTTGTTCTTTTCTTTTAACTCAACGATACCATGTAAAATATTTAAATCACACTCGCATATGCACTTTAGAGCCGATTTATCGATCTGTAGAAGCAAAACTTTGCACAGCTCACCGTCTTTGTAATGACCAAGAGAAAGTAAGAGAATAATATTTTTTCTGTTAAAATGCTTCCCACACAACACTTCTTTGCTATAAAAATCAGAGCGCACACTCGATTCCATTTTTTTCGATGTTCTCTCTGCTATAGTCGACGAAAGATTACTGATATATTGCAACATGATAGTTTTTTTATACTTTTCTCTCTCTCTCTCTTTCCCTCTCTCTTCAACTTACCGTTGGTTCAGATACTTTGGAAGGTAAACGTATTGCACAGCGTCGTCGGGGAATATGCAAGTGTACATACGCGAAACTCATCTACAACATCTTGCGAAAGATCGAGAAATAAGTAAGAGTGTGGGGTTTTGGTTGCATCAAGGTATGAGTCATGTAAAAACTTTAGATCTTCTAGGTAGACTTGTCACGCGAGATGTAAAATTTGCTTTCGATCTCTGGGATTTTTATAGATAACCATGTATTTCGTGTTTAAGCTTATGCCGCGCTGTGATTTACCTTTATAAAATATATTTTGTGTAATAAAAATGACACTGATATTTTTATGGTGACTTCCTTTCGTGAATAAATCGAGAATAACGTCGCAGCAGGACGATTCACACATGAGATCGTCGAGTACGAGTAAGTTTTTCTTTGTGTTGTCACTCGAGTAGTCGCACAGTTGTGGTAACTCTTTCCTAAAATCTATCTGTACTCCACTATCACACTTTAATTCTTTGGTGTACGCTTCTTGCCATTTGGCGTAGTAAAATAGCACGCGATCGAAGCGAGCGCCACACACTTTATCTACTTGCGATAAAAATATTTTTACGAATACAGTTTTTCCACATTCTTTCGGTCCACACACGCAGCACGTTAAGGGATGTTTCCAATGAGTATCCATTTCAAAGAATGACGCAACACCGCGAACACCAATACGTTGTATTCTTTTACCGCGGCGTCGGCGGCCACGGCGCGGCGGCACGGAGGCGCGGTGATTAGCTTATAACCATGTGATAAGCTTACCACCGCGGTTACGAGCTTACTGGGTGCGCTGTAATAAGCTCGCAAGCGCACGCACTGCGTTTTTATAAGCTTATCACCAGCGTGCTCGCATGTGCACTCACGCATGCCCGATTCATCCATTATTGTCAATACAGCTGAAAAAAAGGAGGGTAAATATGAAAAAAAAATGTTTTCAGAATTAGTTTCAAAAAAATTTTATTTTGTATAATTTATGTCTTGTAACCAAATGGTAAGGAATACAATGGTGTTACATAGCGCCGCTTTTTTAGTACAATACAACAAGTTTTTGTTACTTCAGCAGATACAACTTCATGCATTTTGGTTCGACGAATAGCCTTAAAGTTTAGTCGTATTTTATTTTCTTCCAAATTTTTACGCTCAAATTCTTCGCTTCTTCAAAAGCATCTAGTATTATTTTTTTATTGCTATCGTAGTTGATTTTTTGACCATTGGAGTAATTTAACGTTATTCCTTTGACCGTAAAATTTTCAAAAATTTCTCCTGTTGGAGTTTCTCCGCGAAAAATATAAAACTTTGGAACACCTGATAAAAAATGTGTTATATACGACCCCTCGCCGTAGTTCATTAATTTATCTGGCATATTTCGAAGCTTCGAACCCAAACGTGGACTATATTCCACTATTATATAGTAGGGATCATTACTCGCTCGGGACACGTATATGCACGAATCCGTATCGTAATAGAGTACGCGATGAGAAAATTTTTCCATGTCTTTGTAAAGTCTTAAGCGAGCTTGTGCTGTTGTAAATGCAGCGATAACGACGTTTTTATTAGGAGCTGATAATACGCTTTCAGATTTAAATTACCAGTTTACGTATAAAAAATCATGATTGATTGGTAAAATTTCAAAAACCTCTTTTTCAGGAGAAGTAAGTAATGTTAAAAAATCTTCTCGCGACTTAACAACTTCGACTTGCTTTAATTAACTTTTTTGACCAAATTTACCCCAAAAAAAATTCAAACACAATTTACCAACTGATCTCAAGCCTTTGTTCTTCTCTATTATATGAAAATCCAATTGTATATCCTCTTCAGCTTCGTATTCTTGTATGAATTGGATTTTTTTCGCATCGTCAGTGCATCACAGAGCCCACCCGCTTGTCTCTTGTTTGAGTTTTAAAAATATATAAACGTACTCGGCAAAGAGGCCACCGCAGCCGCCACTGTCACCTGATGTACTGGTATTATTATTTTCATGATAACGCGTCATTTGGTACTGCCAGATAACGTATATTTCGATTAAACGATATTCAAGCTCAACAGCCTCACGCACTTTATCGACGACCCATGTACCCGTAAAAGCACGTTCTTCGATTTCTTCGTGATTGCATTTCAGCTGACGAGATTGTTCACAGCAGGTTCGACAGAGCGCGAAAATTTATCGTCCTTGAAATTTAACGGGTAAAAGAGGAAGATGTGGTGATTTGTAGTGGTAAAATCTTATATTTTATCAAGCCTCGAACGTTACTAAGGTCGTTTCTATTATTATTTGTGAGAGTATCGCACTTGTTTCCAATATAAATTCGTGGGTGTCCTATTGGGAACTGACCTCTTTTGTAAAAATAAGGATACAGCGAGCAAATATCTGTATATTTTATTTTTTCACCAGGTTGTACGTTGTATTCAGCAACTAAATTTTTCGTCCTCCCCCCAAAAAACGCATCACGAGGATCATTGATTATTCGACTCATTATCGGGTGATTCTTGACATACTCGTTGATCTCGGGGTTTTCATTTTTTATCCCATCGAACGTTCACTCCCACATTTCCCGAACTTCGCATACGAATAATCTTATTTTGTTAATCTTTGTCTTTGTATTTTCATAACCTTCGTCGAAAGTGCAGCCGTAAGATAAGTTTTTATCTCTATTTTCACGGAAACAAGATGGACAACCGTGCGTGTAACAACCTTGGAATTTAAATACGATGCCTTTTTCACCTGAAACGAGAGAAGGTAAGAATCCGTCGACTCGAAATTTTTCCGGCAACACGAATTTCCGAAACCTTTTAGCGTGCAATATTTCACGCCTTAATTCGCGCTCCCACTTTACCAACCACTGTATTTATTTTTGGGAATGTCTGTCGACGCGTCGATATCCGCATGTGGGAATCATTCCAACTGTTTTTTCTTTCAAAAATTTTATTCTAAATACTACCGAGCATGCTAAAGCTATTGTAACTGCCTCACTGAAAGGACATGTCCCACCACATTCGATAAATAATTTTTAAAAAGCTTTGCAAGCTATCGTAAGATTTTTATATCCATTCTACAATATTCCACAATCTCGTTGCTATAGTTAAATATGTAATGTGGAAACGTCCTCTCGTACCAAGAATGAAAGTCTTTTCTCTCGTCTGCTGACATAGTAACGGGTGAGTAGAAGTCTCCATTAGGTAATTTTCTAACATAATTTTGGTTATTTAATGTATTAAATAGACGTGGAAAATACCCTTTCTTTTTGCTGAGGGTACACCAAAAGCTTTCGGTAGCACGCTCAATTTCATTTGGAAGTAACTGAGGCTATCTATAAATCTTGTATGCCTACAATATAGAAAAAAGAACTTCGGATGTTAAAAATTAAATTTGGCTCGCTATTTTTATTTTCAAGCATTTTACAAAGAATAAATTGCCCATCGAATCCACGTGAGTTATGAGCGATGCAAATTATTTGTTCGAAGGCTGTTTTATTTTCAACACGAGATTTAACAATTTATCTACCGAATTCTCTCTAAATATAAACTCTCGCACACCACAACTTGCGCAAGATTGTTTAAGAACATAATTATACATACAATCATCGCAGAATCGCTGTAGCAGACATAAATTTGGTACACGAATTGTTATAAATGGGTTGTTTTGATGTGTTAGGTCTTGCATCGTCTCAAAATCGTAGAACACAAATAAATTTTTTTTTGGCTTTTTTTGTTTGATTTTTTGTTTTCATCTGTTGGATATAACAATGTTTATTAGCGGTGTGGTTTTTACGGCATGCATTGCACCAATTATATCCACACTGGTAATTTTTTTGATTCTTGTAAACATTCATAAGCATGCAACATGTTTTACACACTTTTATAACGTCACATAATTTTGTATTGCCCTTTTTATAAGCCCCATTTTTTTCATGATTTTCAAAACAATAGAGGTTATAAAAATTTCTATTACATTGCGCACAGTACACGGGATGGATGTAGTTTGTATCGCATGCGGGGTGTGTAAAACACATATTTCATATCGTAGAACACTGATGATCGTCGAAAAAATTATAACGCTTGTTACATGCAGTGCGAAAAAATCTTGCTCCTACAGCATCCGTTAAATTGGTTATTGAGTCAAATATCCCTAGAGGTGTACAGAATATACATTACATCGATAATATCCAAGTTTTGCGCGTTTATATTAACACTACCGTCGTAAAAAGCTGGCTCCCTGCTCTCAAACGACTCGATTGAATAAACAACGATAGCTATCTCACGTACGCTATACAAATTTTAGAATTGTTGTATTTCATACATACCACATCCATTTTCTGGAATATCAACGTTACATTGCATTATTAAACGATTTGCGTTATGGGTTTACATTTTTCGTCTACCATCGCGAATATTTTTCCAAGTTTCACGAGCTCCCGCGGCTTAAAGCTTTTATAGTTGTATAAACGCCTCGTCAACGACTAGCGATCGTCGCAAACATTTTGCATCTGAATTTTTAATGAGCACGATTGAGCGTTTTGAAAATGTATCGATGGTTATAGTTTTTCTATTTGTACGCCCCTGACCCCTATCCACTTTTACACGCGTTACCGAAAGTATGAAATCGTCATCAATATGAAAATTTTCGTTACTTTGTGCTAACCCATTCACTAGGATCCACAGATCTTGATGTATAAAATTTTTAACCGGCCGCAGAGATAACCATGCAGAACCACGTGAAGAAGTACTGCTTTGGATACTTACACCTATTATATCGTAATCAGATGCCGATACCATTATGTGATGATGAATATCGCAGATAGCTTCTTCGAGCCACACAATCGGGCTTACAACTACTCGCGGAGTTAATATTTTAAATACTACACACCTACCTTTTACACTGTACTTTTTAATGAAGTAGGCTTCTTTGTAACGGATCGTGTACCGTATAGCAGCGTTGTCGTCTACCTCTGACGCTCCTCCGCCTCCTCCGCCCTTCATCCCGCTTTCTACTTCTCCTCCGCTCATCTCCTCCTCCTCCTCCTTATCGTCATTGTCATTGTCACCATCATCCTCCTCCTCCTCCTCACCTATACCTTCCTCACTGACCACTGGTGATAGTGCAGCACTGGAACAAGCTATAATGGAATGGTAAAAATGTAGTTGTTCAAATAATCTTCTATTTATACTGTTTTTTTCTTAAAAATATCATTTACATTTTTAGTTACAACTTAATTAACGATTTAATTCATTTTTAAAAACAAAAATCACGATTAACTCGAACGAATAAAACTTTCGCGAACTCGCGATAACAAATCGTTAAATTCGATAATGCTTGACTCTGTATGTAATACAGAGTCCTTGTTCTCGGCCATATTATACAGCCAGCGGATTTATTTCGCTTTACCCACATCTTGAATCCTCATGACATGATTATTTCAAAATTCTCTATGCACTGAATGGTGCATAACTGAGATTTTTCCGTCTTCCAACCTCCGAATATCTTTTTTTGGAAAAAAACATTAATCCAAAATGAATATTTTTTGTATTTATACCATGCAAAGTTCAGTATTGATATTTTGAAATATCTTACATTCGTCTATTCGCTGGTCAAGTAAGCTCCTTGGATCAAAATTGTGGTACTCTATCCTTGCTCCATCCTGACTAGGCTCGTTGTATTCCATTCGCTGTTGTGGAGGTATGTTGGTGAAGAAATTTCGTAGTAAATCTTCGCGTTCTGCGATAGTTTCTTCGTTTTCACGAGTCAGTTACTTTAGAGCAGGTGGAACATGTCAAAACATGTCCAGAAGCACATCGTTTGGAGGAGGGTAATAAGGGAGCAACACTCGACGAATAGTGTGGGTTCGTCAATATTCACCCTTGTCGTCGGAGTCTGTTACATTGATGGTCTCTGCATCCGTATCAACATCTGGACCGTGCATCACCGGGACCGGGGGGGGGGCATGTTTTCATCCCCTCCTTCTTCTTCCTCCTTCCCTTCTTCCATCTCCTCCTCCTCGGCTACGCTTAGGTCACTTTCTTCTTCTTCTTCGTTCGCCTCCTCCTCTCCCTCATCGTCATACACACCTCCCGCATTTTCGCTTTCGCGCCCTTCTTCTTCGCTGTTGACTCCTCGTTCTCCTTCTTCTACACCACCCTCCTCCACATCCATTCCGCCATCAATTTAATTTTGAGGTTGTTGCCGAATATTCCCGAGTATCCTACCAACCTCTTTATCATCACTGTCGCTTTCCAGTAATAATTCTACGTCTAAAACATATTCAAACAAAAAATTGTTGACTAGAAGTAGTGGCTTTTCAAACATGCAAAATATTTACTGAAGAGCAAAAAATTAAGAAAAGCAAGACAAAAAAATAGTTTTCGTCACAAGTGTGCATCTCTCTCTGTCTCCAGGGCGGTCCATGGGCCCCGAGGGCGCTTGTGAAGCAATGCACCGAGGGGTCGATGGGAACCCCTGGTCGGATGCACATGAGTGTCGAATCCTATTTTTCCTACCGAGGGTGTACCAGGCTTGCAAAAGTCCCCAGGTCGAAAAAGACAATTTTTCAACACAATGAGTAAATTTTTTATCTATAATTACTCAGTAATGAGCGATACAATTAGGACATGCAACAAATAAACAACCAGGTCAAATTTGTATTGCATCACGTTGTTAACGCAAACATCCGTGAGTAATAAAAAAATTTGGACCATCGTGCAGCATGCAAAAAAAAGTAACGAATTTTAATATACTTTACCTTCATCCGTTCGAACCAGACGCATGAATTCCCTTAAATTGTGCAAACTATCTGCGTCGAAATTTTGAAGATGTTCACCTACCAGGATTCTGCTTTTTCTGGTGTAAAAATACCATCGTGGAAGAATTGCAAAATTCTCCCGATGGAACGCTGGATCAACAATTTCTTTAACTCAAACACTAACACATTCTCACTGACACTTCGCAACCGCGCCCGCCCATTCGCGTCGTAAGTAGTATAGAGTAACACTTGCGAGATTCATAAGGCCTCTGCGACTCTCAAAACTATATCGCAAAGCTCTGTATGCTCGTTTCTCATTACGATGAGAAGGTCATCTCTCGCCGCGACACGCATGATGACTGAGGACTTTTTATTAGGAGTTACCCCTAAAGTGGGGTATTTTGTTTATAAAAAACCGAGCGTACTTTTCACGCCGATGCAGGCTCGCACATCAAAGAAAATTACCCCTCTCTCTCACACCCCCGAATATTCTACAGCCACTCAAGATATTTTAAAATACAGATAAGATATGTACCCCTGATAATGCGAACTCTGACCAGAAATGTAAGAAGATCAGTTTTCTTCTGAACGGCAATTATGATCGTAAAACTTTAGCAAGCAAGCGGAGTGCACGGGTGAAAACCTACACTCTGGGACTGGCTAGGACAATCTTCACGCAAGTTTTCACGATTCTTGGTTGCAAAGAAGGTAACCGCAGGCGCCAAGGAGGAGCCACAGAAAAAGTTTCGTTGCCATATGCAGCCGTTCTTGACGCAGTTCGAGCTTTTGCCGAATCAGAGTACTCGTTAACCTGCAAGCCTCGTCGGGTGATGTGCGACTTTGAAAAAAGTATGATCAATGCTGGCTCAGAAGTATTCCCGGAGGTGTCTATTTCGGCTTTTTTTTCCACCTGAGCCAGTCATTGTACCGAAAAGTAGTGGAAAGCGGATTAAAAACGCAGTATGACGCCTCAAATCGTAAATTGAAAACATATACGCATATGTTAGCCGCTCTCGCCTTGGTACCGGAGCAGGATGTACCGCGGCTCTTCAATTTAGTGAAAGATAACGCTCCGGAAGAATTAAGCGATGTTGTCAAGTACTTCAGCGAGACTTATGTT
>JAPYYV010011190.1:0-10915 GCA_030522625.1 Copidosoma aretas | reverse complement strand
GTTAACTCAGCCACTGAATAACCGAAAAAAAAACGCTATGTTTCTTGAATCATTTTCTTTTATATCAACGTATTTTTTGTTTTCTGCTAACACTAACGTGAAATTTAACATTGAGCCTTCGCAGATTAATTGGCCTAATAAGCCTATAACGTGAGTCCAGCATATACAGATATAAAATACAATATTTGAACACATTCATGTCTTAACGCGTGTACGGTAGCAGTACAGATGGCGTCCAAGACTCGTACATCCGTATAATAATAAAATCAAGAAATGTTGCAACCTTTTTTTTACATGTAGCCTTGATCCGATGAATTACCTCCTTCAAGGAGAAAATCACGAAATAAGAGCCGAAATGTCTGTTCTGACCTATGTTCCAAACTCATTTTCGCTCACAAACGCTCATCTCACGAAAAAAAAAAAAAAAAAATAAAGCTTTTACGACTAATGGGCGCATATACATTGTGAACTATAGGTATTACGGATTATATTAATACCGTGTTCGCGTCAATTATCATTCAATACGTACGAGTTTCCACTGCAAACATTTTGTCCAGAGATTTGCACTGAAAATGTCATTTGAACACTAATCGCTCAAAAACCCCTCTGTTTAGCCAGGCAGTGCCATCTGGTGGACATTGTTTCAAGCACAGATATACAGTAAACAAATAAACGCGTCAGCGCTGTCTTATGTTTTGATATTTTGCAAAGCCAAGCGTTTGATTGTAGCTTAGTCACGCGCACAAAATTTTTGGTCTTTTACGAACGCAAGTGAAACCACTACTAGGTGTAATTTGTCAGATTTGTAAACTGTACTTTCGTATGCTATTTGATAGTGACAGATACACTACGATCGCAAAAGTCTGTACGTTTTGTCAACGAGCTGTGTGAGTGCTCCAAATACGAAATGTTTGCTCCGACCTTGTCGGTTCCGACCCCCCAAAGTCAAACTTTGTCGATATTTCAATTTAAGGCCACGGATTGTCACTAAAATTTTTGTACAGAATTGTCTGGAAAAAATATTAGACACGTGTCTCGGCGTTTGGACGAATTAGCCTTTTTTCGTGAGATATATCGATACATGGTAGTGCCATCTTGAATGCAAGTAGCAAATTAATAATGTATGTTACATGATGCTAAATGAACTTAAATGGAAGCCGTAGTAAAGCGCAATCGATTAAAAATTTTTTGTTGAATTCCGTGCACCAGATCAAAAGTTACAGTGGTTTTAAGCAAAATGAAAAGTTTCCCCATAATATCCACAAATTTTTATTTTCAGCTATGTTTGATGCTCTACTTAAAATCGCTGTAACTTTCCATCAAAGGCACTGAATTAGATTTTTTTGAAATTGGTAGGGCTCGACTTCAATTTCTGTTTACGCCGGGTTATAAGACTCTAAATGTACAAGCAGTTTGACCATACGCACTGGAAGTAGACATGTTTTTCTTTTAAATTGACTAAAATTTACTAATATTAATCGTTGTATAACTTTTGACGAATAAACTTTGTAGTGAATTCACTTTAGGTATTTGTTATGTACAACGGAAATAATACAAAAAAAAATGTGCATGACTAATTTTTTTTTTTCAACAAAATTTGAAGCTCATCTGAGCAAGATACGGGAGAATCACCCATATCGTTCCCTCTGCTCCCCCTCCATCTCTCACTTTCTATCTCTCGTGCGTTGCACAGTGGGGACAAACGTCTTTTTTTGTCAATAGATAAAATTGCACGCGCTGTAGGAAACCGATTCAGATGTTGTTTTTTTCGAGCTTTAAGGTGACTAATTACAGAATACCAGAAAATTTGTCGAAAGTGAAAATAATATATTAATGGGGTTAAAACAACTACCGCGTAAAATAATAAGTCTACTTTTAACAAATAAATCTTGATTTTCTCTTCTACAAAATTTTTTAAACGGATGGTTTAGAGTTCGCTCAACACCTATGTGATATCAGAATTACAAACTTTAAAAAATTGTGGATCCAATATGGCGGCCAAAAAAGAAATTCATAATAATCTACGAAATTCCATACACGGGAGTTTTTACGGTCGTTGAACAAGAATACATCATCAAAATTACAAAATTTAAAATGGCAAACCTAATGTGGTGGCCAAAAATAATTAAAATTGTAATAACTTTTAATTATGTATCAACATGATTCTTTAGATTACTGGATACAAGTTTGATACTAATATCAATACATTTAAAATAGCGCACTTTATAATTCGGTGAAAAATAATAATAAAATTGTGCAAATTGCATTGTTCCAATATTTCCGCCCTCGAAATATAGTATTAGTATAGAAATTACAGAATTAAAAATGGCGAATTCAATATAAAGGATTTATTATATTAAAAAAGACATCCTTAAAAATCTATGAAAATGTATAAAGAGGTATACCGGATCGCTGAATTTATCATACATCTGAATCATAGAATCCATAACGGCAGATTCAATATTGTACCATCATCCAAAAGGGGTATTGTTCAGAAAAGTCAATATCTTATGGCTATTGTATTGTCCAGATACCTGGCTTCTTTTAGAATTTTGAATTACTTAACAGTAACTCATTTGGGTGTATAGGTTTTAGAATTTTTCTTCGATACTCAATTATTTACTGTTTACCTTTTTATTTAGTTCAATGTCGCAAACTCAATGTGACGGGTGTATACTTATGTAGAAGATTGAAATTGTATGAAATCAAAGTTAGTTAATCTTAATATAATGTCATTGTAAACGGTTTACATTTAGTTTACTAAATCGAAACGAAATAAAGAGATGAGAAGTAAATAATTAAGTTTCGAAAAAGAATTATAAAACCTATACACCCAAGTAAGGTACTGTTAAGTCATTCAGAATTCTAACAGCATGCAATCTATACAATACGATAGCCATAAGATATTACCTTTTTTTGATGATAATACCTATTTTTCATACGAATACTGTATTTTGGAAGCTGCAATATCGCTGCAATAAAATTTGCACAATTTTATTATTTATTTTCGCCACTTTAACGAATATGCTATGTTAATTATATTGATATTACTATCAAACTCGTATCTAGCAACCCAAAATAATCTAGTTAATAAATAATTAACAGTTATCACAAGTTTTTATTATTTGTCGGCCACCTTGTTAAGTTTGCCATTTCGAATTTGCGTATAACCCTGTCTATGGAATTTCGCGGATTTTTATTGAAATCTTTTTGGCCGCCATATTGGATCAACCATTTTAAATTTTGTAATTATAATATCGGATAGGTGTTCAGTGACTGTTAAATCCTCGTGTATGGAATATCGTAGATTTTGATAAAAACATTGTTTCTGTACGCCATATTGGATCCGCCATTTTTAATTTTGTAAGTCTGATATCGAATTTGTGTCCAGTAACCTTCTCGTGTGTGGAATATTGTAGATTTTTATACAATTTTTTTTTGGCTGCCAAATTGGTTTCGCCATTTTGAATTTTGTGTATCTGATATCTGATATAAAAGATTTATTTTTTAACAGCAGAATTGTTGTATGCGGCAGTCGAGGAGTGTTTATTCAGGGGTTGTTTTAACCCCGTAAATATTTTTTTTCACTCCGTCCAATTTTTTGTATTTTGTTATAAGTCACCTTAAAGCTCAGAAAATAATCATCTGAATCAGTTTATAACAGCTCGTAAAATTGTATTTATTCACAAAAAAAAGGTGTTCCTCTCCACTGTGCGTCGTCGGATTCGCTATAGCTACTTCTTCACCTATACATGAAGAGTTACGGGAAACCGTAAAACGTGAACATTAACCGTAGAAAATTTTGACTCTTCGAGTGGTGAGGTCTACACGTTTAAATTGATTTTTAAAAGAAAGTTGGCTTGTTGTATAAATAAGCAATAATTAATAACTGTTTTTCTATCAATTTTCTTCAAAACTCTTGGTAGTTACGGCCTTTACATACGTTTTTTTAAATAAATCATGTTGTTCCTTGAAACTTAACATACCTAGAAGAAATATTGTACCTTAAACTACTTGTAGAAAAAATTTTTTTCTCTATTTTACACGCTTTTTCATTAATTTTTGCCCATTGTGCGCCGTCTAAGATGTTTCACGTCAGAAGTCAAAGACAAAAGCCTGCTTTTAAGTATTACTGCATAAAGAATAGCGTAATTTAAAAAAAAATTATTTCTCGAGAACGGTTTAGCTAGTTACAATTCGGTATGAAAATAAGACTGTTAAATATGATATCAATATTAATATTAACGTAGTGCGTACCGCATTTTCTGATCATCCGTAATAATCACATGAGGAAAATTATTTACACTTGCTTTGATTTTTCAAACTCGCTAACACTACGTCTGACGAAAAAAGTATTTGCATATTTTTGTAAATAATCAAACTTTCTACAAAAAAGATCTCTATTCGTTATATGTTCATTAGAAGTTAGATTTTCTTTCAATTTATCGGATTTTCGAATGCTACACCGGAACTACTTGTATTCTTTATACCACGTGTACCCATTTCTGGGCTTTTACGTATATACCTTTTTTTCCTAATCCAACCTACACACCCACCTCATCCTTTCGTTCCTGAACTCCCATGGTATTTTTCGCCGAGTATGCAAGTCTTTGGTGCGGGCTCCTAGTGCAAGTTTCCCCTTAGACGACTTGGTCATCTATCCTACTAACAATAAGTACTATTTACAGGGTGCAGCGATCATCTAAAGCACACCCTGGCAGGTATCAGATTAATGGAAGAATCTCCTCGATTAACTATCTACCTTATCGTACTAACTGTTTGAATGATTGTGACTTTACTGACCAGCTGGCCAGGTGTTGGCTTCCCCCAGAAGGAAGCCCCTGGAGGTCCAAAACTCGTCGGAAAAATCCACTGACGTTAAAATCAGATTGGTGGTTTTTTCAGTACTCTAAGTACTTCTATCGAAAAAGCCCGAGAGTAAAATCTCAATGATTTTTCGACAGGATCTGAATCTTGATCCCTCGGAATTTTTTAGACTAGGAAGCTAGCGCACTAACCGCTAAGCCATCGTAGCTCCGCAGCGAAGTATCAACGCAAGTATCAACGAAAAATCTTGCCCAAAGTTGTATGTAAAATATCAATCAAGACTTAAGACAACTTCTTCTCAAATTAAGATCTTGTGAAGTTGTTAACAAATATTATTTTGGCAGTAATAAATAAAAAATATATATATGTATATGTACGGATCATTCCACGTCAACCGACCCACCTTAACGTCCAAGAACTGACGCGACGTAGAAAATCTCTTCAGGGCTTAATTCGTTTGCATAACTATTTTAGAAAATTCTAAATGGCGGATCTAATATGGTGGACAACTTTAAAAAAATTCATGATATTGAGATTTTTTTGAATAATGCCGAATTCTACATAAAAAACTAAGTAAGAAATTTCTCTTGCTATATTTTGATCAAAATTGTCGTTTCTGAGAAAAAAAAATAGTAAACTTGTAAAAATTGTCCAGCTGTATAAAATGGCATATTTCGGTTCCATATTGTTAGAATTCCCTATATTGCGGGAATTTGTGGAATACTTATGTAATTAGCAACCTCAATTACCTAAGTTTTCTATAAACTTCACAAGTATGGGAAAGTATTACTATATAGGACCAAAACATGCTATTTTATATAGCTAGAAAATTTTGAAAAGTTCATTGATTTTTTTCTCTGAAACTACAATACTAATCAGAATTCAGCAAGAGACATTTCTTACTTAGAATTTTATCTAGAATACGATACTATTTTTATAAGTCGAAAAGTCAATAATTTTTAAAAAGTTGGCTGCCACATGAGATCCGGCATTTTAAATGTATTGACGTCTGTCCATTTATTTGTCATCAGTGACCTTAATTACCTCAGTATACTTCAAATTACCCGCAATATGGAGAATTCTTACTATATGGGTCCTAATAAGCCATTTTATATACCTAGATCGTTTTTATAAGTTTATTATCTTTTTTCTCGAAAACGACAGTTTTAATCAAAATATAGTACTTTGTATGTCTTACTTAGAATTTTATGTAAACTACAATAGTATTTTCACACATCCAAAAATCATTAATTTTAAAAAATTGCCCGCCATTTTTAATTTTTATAAAAGGCCATTCGACTTTTAAAAGCTAATGTTTATGCGAACAAATTAAGCCCTGAATGGATTTTTTACGTTGCGTCAGTTTTTGGACGTTGAGGTGGGCCGGTTGACGTGAAATGACCCATATACAATTACAATAATACTTTTGTCGACTGTAAAAGTTACAATAATACAAATATTTTCATCGGTCTTACAGTCAAATTAATGAATGAATAAATGTTAAAATTAATTTGACTGTAAGACCGATGAAAATATTTGTATTAATGACCCATATATGTATATACATGACTCCTAAAGACAATTTTCAGTACAAGTAAGTATTGAAAGCAAGGTAGATCTTTGTGCTATTTTTAATTTCGGAAATAATGAAATAGTTCATTAATTCCTTTAGTAATATACGT
Organism: Copidosoma aretas; assembly: GCA_030522625.1. NCBI lineage: Eukaryota > Metazoa > Arthropoda > Insecta > Hymenoptera > Encyrtidae > Copidosoma > Copidosoma aretas. The sequence goes on along the minus strand of JAPYYV010011190.1, from coordinate 4,406 downwards.
AAATATGTAATTGTCGCTTTATTTTAGTAGTAATAATAGCTTTATCTTTGAATAATTGCGAGATGATTGTAGTAAAGCCTCTATATACGCTTGTGTGTACCTCCTGTGTAATTTCACAGCTAACTTCTACCAAAAATTGTTTCCAAGTCCTACTTTTTTCTTATTATTACAAACAAATAAAAATTATTTTTCAACTATTCAATGTCTAATAAATGTTTGCTATTAAATTTTGGGCACATATTTTCCATGAGACTGATAGTTCTATAAATAAATAAATTATGTGCAAGTAGACTTATAAAATGACTAAAGTCGTTTTTCTTGTATAGCGCTCAATCATGCATAAAAATTTGCCAAGACTTTTTTTGTCTATAGCATTGTTAGCTAGTTACAAAAAATCAAAAGGAGAAAACATGACTTTTTTTTGTTAATTTTAGGGAAAATTGTTATATGTGATACGCACCACTTTAATATTAATATTAGCAGCTCATATTTGCGGGCTAATTTTTATACTTAAATAAAACTATTTAGCCCGTTTCTAAAGAAACATTTTTTTTATTCAATCTATAATATACAAGTTGAGTCAGGAACGTATGCCACGGTGATCTTCCCAAAGTTTAATTAAATTCACATGACACTACATTTACATCGATGAAAAACTCCTATTTGCCAGTTGAAATTCAATCATACCATCGAAAACTTTTTACACTATCATTTTTTATTTTATGTGAGATGAGCCCGTGTGCTCCGAATATTTTTCTGTATTGCATTCCCTTTTTGTTATTAAGACTACGCACACAACCATATAATCACAACTTATCGTTTGTACTATATATTCTGATTAAATGTACATATTGATAGTGCTCTGGTATTTAAGGGGTCATGCATTAATTACCTAAGGAATAGTAAGAAATTGATTGACCTCCATCCTTCCCTTACGTAAGAAAAAAGATGATTTTAGGAAAAATTGTACTATTGAATTGTTTATTCTTGCATTACAGTTATAAAAATTTGAATCTTATAAATGATGTTTTAGAGACATAAAAATTAAAATTATAACTATTATATGTAAATCATAACTATTAAATGTACACAGTTTAAACAAAAAATGATGTTAATTATCCACAGTAAATAAGTAAGATATTCACTCTTCTTATAAAGTAATAACGGGAAAGCTATGTCGATTAACTACTTCTGTTTCTTAGTAATTATAGGAATATGTGCTCCAATTCAATCCATTCAAAATCTTTTTCTTCTGCTTGATCATCCTTACTCTTTTTATTCGTAAAACACATAATTTCTCATTTTTCCGCTTTGACATCGCCAATTAGGAGTTCTTTTTTTCTCGTTTATTAATTTTATGACCAAGTTGATCCATATGTAAAAGCGCTCACTTTTTTGTTGCGAAATATAAGCCACAAGAATTGTAAATCCTATTTTCTGACTGATCACGAACAGAGGGGCAATAGTAATCATAAGGTATTTAAATAAACCCTTCATGTGGAATTTTCAGATTAATTGAGAGTCTTTGAAACAGCAGGAAAAAATTTGAATCATCACGTTTGTCGTCTATATTTCTTGCATGTAAATTGCAATTTGTATAGGACACAAGACAAGGAGAAGGAAAGAAATCCATTGGAAGTATCTCTTTCAAATCGCTTCTCAGAAGTCCACAGCACTGGATATTATCACATTTCACAACCTTAAAAACTCACATTTAATTAAAATGATGTTAAGCAAGCCTAATTATTTTTAAATTATGTATGATTTTGAGTAATTGTATAAACCATAATCAGTTTTTAATCACAGAATATATTTCTCTCATCGATTTATTATGGAACTTTACAATTTGAATAAACCTACTCACTTGTAAAAAAATACTGAGACTCTCTCACGTGTATGGAGTACCAAGAAGCATCAAAACAAAAAGTAGAAGATTCCTGTTCTACACCAGGACAAATGTATTCCACTGTAACGTTGAATTGATTGATAACCAGTTGACTCCAAATATCAGCAAGTGTCACACCTGCATTTTCAAAAATTTTAAGTTCTAAATCTTTATCAGGGGTTCTCTCACTTGTATCCAAGTGACTGCCATGTGTCGCATGATTTAAAATTATTCCAGATAACTGGCTGCTCAAAAAAGCCATGTGACGCTCTACTCTGTTATAAGCACTGCGTCCTGGTGCGTTTATTGCAACATAAATTGCATCTCAGTTATGCTGTTTAAAGTGCTTAATAGCAGATCCAATCGTCTTAGAATATCTGCAACAAATAAAAATCATTTTTTTAAGTACACTAGGGGGCTCTGCCTCCTGCGCGCTTCGCGCGCCAACCCCCAACGTTTGATCAAAAATTTATTTTCATGATATCTGAAGTTAATTTTTAATAATCTGAATTGAGTTTTTTTTATTTACCATGATTTAATTTTCAAATTTACCCACTCTTGATCAGTCTCGACCAATCACAGCATCGTTTATCATAAGATCCATATTGTATACTAAGTTTGAAATTCGCGCTCTTTGAAGGCAGCGACTAATCAAGTGTAAGCTACGCCATAGTCAACAGCCAATCCTATTAGAGGCTTCACTTTAAGGCCATCAAAACTTGATTCAAGTATAAATTAAGTGAGACAAAATCGGAGTATTTTTTAATATTATTAAATTTACCGAAGATTCTCTTCGGAACCTTCATCTACTGATGAAACTATTATTGGTGTGACTTCTTTAAAAAACTGCACAAAATTTTCAAAATTCTCGATCTCGAAAATCCGATTCAAGTCTTTAGCATGAGTAGCAGCTGTTAATGATGAGTGCTTGCCATTGGGAATGTCTACGTATGCCGGTCCTGAATATGTTACTGCTTCTAACCTTCCGATTTCATTTTTTTCTATCACAATACCTGCATAGACTAAAGGAATCAGTTAATATTTTTCAACGATGACCTAATCATGATCTGGTAACTTGACTCTGTATTCCAAATGCATCAATAGAGGAGATTGCTTTTGCACAGCAGTCATTCCTATAGGTACGCGTGCTTTGCCATCTTGAGAAATAACACATGTATTGCTAGGACCTCAAATTGATGCTAAAGACTCTATATAACGGATTGATGTTGTGCAGAAGTGACTGTCTTGATGCATCTTATGACCCTTTGTCAGTGCTTTGTACAATTTAACTGATCGTATTCACGTGCCTCTTACCTTCTGAGCTTATAGAATTTTTTGTTATAAGTTTTAAATAAAGAGCATTTCTTAATAGGTTAAATCCTAATTCTTCTAACTGTGTGTGAAGATAATCGAGAGTTCTGCAACTTCTTACTTCCTCTGTTCTTCTACTGTCATGTGCTGTACTACCAAACATTACCAAGGACAAAATCGTATTCAATAATTAAGGTATCTCTAAAGGCGGCCTTCAAACAGTTGGTTGAACAAATTCTGAACCTGTTTTATGATAACTATTACCTTGTCTCAAAAATTTATATATCTTTCCTCTGTGCTTTTTTTGATACTCAGCATTTAATTTCTTTCTTTTCAACTCTTAAATGGCTTTCATCAAATTCAGATTAGCTTTTTTAATAACACTATCATTATCTATATTAACATTAAACCATAATCACGAGCTAATATTCCTGCATTTGATGTGCTATCTAGAGCTTGAATTTTTTTTAGCTGATCATCCTAAGCTTGGGTTGATTATTTTCTTTTCAAATTATTTTCATTATTAATTAGTGTTACTACTTGTTTCAGTTGCATATCATCAGAATTTTTACTTGCAAGAATACTACTAGTACAGGAATTAGTATTCTCTGATACCTCATTATTTTTTGATAGACTAGATGAATTTGTTTGTATCTGCAATAGAAAATAATTTCTCAATAGAATATCAGTATATTTAGGTGGAACTATGTGAAGTATATCCTTACGTGACTTTGTTTTGAAAATACGTTGAAAAATGCAGATTTTCGTTTAGATTCTTGAATTCTACATTTCCTAATTTCTTCTCCAATAAGGTTTGACAGTTTAACAAATATTTTACATTTACCTCTAGCGGCTTTCCTAATAGAATTTACTCTTGTTTGTACTTCTCCAGGTTTTAAGTTACAATATCCACTTTTATAAGCCTCAAAATACTTTTGATATAGCTCGTTTGCATCAGCCATTCTGCGTAAAGTTGCTTATATACAAGACAGTAAACTATGTATTTTAATTCAACTAAAATAAAATACAATCTTTATAATTAACTTTTACGTACTTGTACCTACATGTTTCCTATTTATGAAATTTAAGGCGTCTTAAAATAAATGTTTACTTATTAGACATTATTAGCGCCTTCCGATTTGACTATTTTACTTTAGTAAGTAATCAGTGATCCGTTGGAGGCGATTTCGAGAAAACGAGTGTAATTTTT
>JAPYYV010011189.1:0-10915 GCA_030522625.1 Copidosoma aretas | reverse complement strand
GCTTCAGTTATATTGTATAACGTGTTTTTTCCTTTCTTAATCGTTACGCTTTTTATTGACATTTAGTGTGTAACTATAAAATTGTAATTTTTAGCCTGATGAGGCTGGCACACCAAGCCAGCGAAATGTTGCTTTATTAATGAATTTTAAGTTTTAATTCGTCTCGAATTGCTTCTTAAGACCTTCCTCCCCAACTGTTCGCTTGACTACGTACTTTAATTAGTAATATCATGGAGGCTGCTACATCACAATGTAACTTTTTGATATAGGTAACATAGGTTACTTCGTGGTCTAGTAAATAAATTAAACTGGGTAACGTTCTTAAAAATTTATTTTGCCTACTTCTGCTGTAAATACTGTTTGTATGTTCTGGACGCAGGACACCTAAATGTTTTAGTTTTGGGATCTTCGTACCTAATTACCATGCGCTTATTACACAGACATTAATGCAACCTCGTTACATTGTGACACAATGCATGTCTCACACTGGAAATGTCGTCCGTATTTCTTGAAGTTGGCGAATTTTTCAAGCTGAAAAAAATGGGAGTTGCAGCAGACTGTTTACAAAAACATTTCATTCTTATAGTGTGTGCGTATCAGATTGTTGTTACGGCTACTGAAACAGAAATTTTATCCATCTAATTAATGCAATTTATTTATTCAACCCACGACTTATAAAGTTGGAACTTTAGATAATGCAATTATATTCAATATTTTTGATATTAAACATTGATAGTCTCAGGCCACTTTATACGTTTTATGATTAGCTGTTATTGGTGGGGAAAATATCAATTTAAAAATAGAACTTCAGAACTACATGAATAGTGATCTCACTATGTAGAAAAAATTATATCGAAAGGGAAATTTAGTCATTTGGCATTATCTTATATAATTTTGATAATAATTACGTTGGTAAAATTTCAGAGATCAGTGCGTGAATTCCGCGGGACGGCAAGCAATATAGTAAAAAAAATGTGTATGTGTTTAAAATAAGTCCATCATGCGTTAACAATATACAAATCTGTTGTATTACAAAAAAAGTAAATTAATTACAATATTACTATTTATAAAAGAACTTCCTTGCAAGTTCCCAATATATTTTTAACCAATCATACAAATCAATTTGAATTCGAGAAAGACTTTTTCACTCACGAACACTGTTACCGAACACATAAAGGTTTACTTAAAAAGAATTAAAAAAAGGAATTATCTCCCTTTATACATTATTTCATTAGAACCTTACTCTGGAGGACGACAGACATGCTGTTGATCACACTTTTTCGTAAAACCCAACCAAAGGTGAACTCCTGCGGTACCGCAGGGTTAACACATTCCAAAGTATGTTTTTTGAAAAAGTGCCCATAGGTGAACTCCAGAGAAAACACTGGGTTGACACTCCTTGGACACGAGAGATGGTTGTAAAAGAAATGTAAATATTGATTCCTGAACGTTAAAGTAACATTAGATATTCCTGCGCACCGAAGCAAAACGATTCGAGTAGTAACGCTAACAGTTCTTCTACCATTTGATATATCAATATTAAGCAGAGTATTCGGGTTTATCTCATTAAAACAGTATTGGACAAAGCTATCATCGCACGGGACAGCTTTTGTTCTATTTCTTGCGTGGCGATCACGTGTTATTTTATATTAATATGAGACGGCGCTCTGCAAGAGCAAGACTGCTTCACTACAGGCATTCGAGCGCTCGGTCACGTAGCGTTTGTATGATACTCCTCCTGAATTTCAATAGACATTTGCGGGTAACCGATATTCATTTACAAAAATGTTCATACAATACAGATAAAGTTTACATGCGACAAGGCTTCTTAACTCAATGTCAGTGTCATAACGTATATATATAGGCCATATATTATTCAGTATTTCGCAATTAAACATAGTGTTTAGGTTTAATTTGTAGAAAAAGAAATACAAAGCCATGGTGGCGCGGAATACTTTTACTTTCATTTTATAGGCGGCTCGATGCATAGCGACCGCGCGTAAACTCGTAAACACGAGAAACTGCGCTACAAAAGCGCGAAATAGCTCTAAATAAACCTTTTGGACGATAAGTTGCCCCGCGAATACGGGTAAACTCATAGTAGTAGTACAAAGTGCTATGCAAGCGGTGGATGGCTATTAGTGCAAGCATTCGGGCGTTGGTTGCGTAGCGTTTGTACAATAATACAGATAAGTTTTTACTCAACATGCGTGGATAACCGGTTGTGTTATTCATTTTGTGTCATCGAAAGAAGATTAATAAAGAAGATATTGTGTACTCCAATAATTAACATCACGTACTTTGACAAACATTAAACGCAACATTACTCTCCAGGACAACAGTCATGCTGTTTATCACACTTTCTCGCAAAACACGTCCAGAGGTGAACTTCTGCGGAACCGCTGTGTTGAGACATTCCACAGTATATTTTTTTAAAAAAGTGCCCACAGGTGAACTCCAGAGAAAACACTAGGTTGACACTCTGTGGACTCGAGAGATGGTTGTAAAAGAAATATATATCGATACAGACGTCTGAACTTTAAAAACATGTGATATTGCTGTACACCGGAGCACAAGGATTTGAGTAGAAATGCTTACAGTTTGTTCATTATTAAATCCATCAATATTAAGCTGAGTATTTAGGTTTACCTCGTGAAAACAGTATTCGACAGGGCTATGATCGTGCGGGATAGCTTTACTTCTATTCTGTAGACGGCTTGTTGCGTGGCAATCGCGTGTCATTTTGTATTAATGTAAAATGGCACTACTCAAGCGCGAGAATGCTTTACTGGAAGCAGTCGGGCGCTTGGTTGCGTAACGTTCGTTCGACACTCTAAATGTTAACGCAATACAAGTAAACAACCGATTTCCGTTTCATGTCCTGTTTGTTAATAAGGCATAATTTCATACCCAAAGACATGTAGTAAGCTTCATTATTGTACAGTGTAGTTATCACTGTACGATTTTAATAACTCATGTACAGTGTTCTGACAATTACAATAAAGGTGGTAGCGTAACCGTACCTTACAAAGAGAACCACTTTCTGAATATAAGACACTTTTTCCCATTTTCTCAGGACACACACACGGCGTTGCAATTAATATACATTTCACATGACGTTTGAATTAGTATACTCATTATTTACTTTTTAAGTCTATCAGAATTTTTTTTTAATTAAGTTTTTTTAAAATAAGATTTTTATCTCATCAGTCGCTAAATCTGTTGAGGGTACCGTCATTTTCTTAGTTACGAATGACTCAAAAAATCACAATAACAAATTTATGATGCTCATGTCCACACCATATACTCCATTACATCCGTTTTTATGTATACATTTCTTCCACGAAATGAAGAAAGCTTTGTTATTGAGTGTAGGATATACACAGAAATTAAGTTTTTGATAAAACATATGCGTCAAGAATAATGCAGAATTTAAAAATATCATGTAACCCTTTACATATTTTAACAAGGGATTAAAAAACCTTTTTTTCTCAATATTGTCTGACCGAATACTAAAATATACCTGATAACACATTCCTAAATACATCCAGACACACAAAAACACTTTTTTTTTTGACGCGCCATTTTTACAGATTTTTAAAACTACTTCTCATTATAAAAAATACACAACCATCAAACGTTTATAACAGATGCAAAATTAGTTTATTTAAAATACATTGATTTTCTACATGCGATTGAAAAAAAAGAACATTGTAACAGTTTTTTTTAGAGCAGTGATAAGAATGGTAATTTAACAATTACACTTGCCGAATAGAGATCAGTTCAAGTAATACTGAGATATCAAAGATTACATACACAATATGTTGTGTCAAAGATTACAATACACTTTTCGCATTTGCTTCCAAAAACTTTAAGAAAAAAAACAGATGTGGCGGCAAAATTTTCCAAAACTTACTGTTTTTAAATAAGACAATTTAGTAAAAAAAAAAAAACCCTGTTGAAGAAATCCAAATTTTCCTTTTTTAGTTGTTACGGTGTCAGAATAAGAAAGTGAAAATATTCATTTATATTGGTGAACAGACTGCTGATACACGCCTAATTTATTGCATAGAAACATTCTAAATAACAGAAAACAAATTCACAACATTTTCCGTCGAAATAAGACTATTTTTCAATAACAAAACTTACTTCTTGAGAGAAGACGATCGATACCATTGATAATAATTTAATTTCAAGAACAGATACTGGCGTATTCTTTCTATAAAAAAAGCAGTAAAATGTTCAAACCATAAAACAAACGATTTTTCGTACTTGCATCAGGACGATGTCGAACCATTTTCATTCTAAAGTCACAATTATCTGGAAGTTCAAAATAAGATTGTTCGAGCAATGTCCAGACAAAAAATACTCTTATGAAAATAACGTTCCTAAGAGGTTCCACTTGATCTTGCCGGTCCTGCTGTTGTGGAACATCATTAACAGGGTCATCGAGTATTGGATCACCATCCTCGTCTGGTAGCCGCAGATGCTGCTGCTGCCCATTTTGCAGCACTATAGGGTCCAGCAGCACGGGATTTGCGTCGTTAGTAGCCGGGAAAAGTGGGTCCTGAGGCTGTTGATAGTTTACAGCTAGACATACAATAAATTATTGCTCCACAATAATGATAAAGTAAATTTCGTTACAAATTTAGATCTCTTCAAAGCGATTATGAGGCTCAACAGAGCTCTTGAAGCAACGCCTCGGTGCTTTTTCTGATGCCCCGGCTACATTCAGATTTCTAACAAACCTATTTTTTCCCGCTGTGGAAAAACTAGATTCTCAAGAACACCCTGAGTGGTAACGATAACTTTACACATTAAATTAAAACTTGTGTTGCAATACCAAGACGTCCTCGTCCATGGCCATTCGCAGGACGATGGGGCCGACGACCTCTGGCTTGAAGGTCACGCAGTCTGTCAGCCAGCGGGATGTCATCGTGATCGACCAGCGTACCAACGTTCTCTGGCTTATGTTGTCATTCACCTCGTCGTCGTCAGCAGCGCCCGACAAATTTCCGATTTCCAGCAGGTTCGGCCAGGGCATCATTATCCGCGATGCGAATATTATTGTCGACTTGAACCTCCAGAGCCAGTTGCAGCTGCTGCGGTCTTCGTCTGTTTCTTCCCACAACTTGGTTATCGTTTTCAAATCTTCCGCCAATGACAAAAGGTTCGTCTTAAAAACTTTCAAGTTTTTGTTAATTAATAATACTATAAAATTAAATTCTTCCGGAGACAAAATTTTATATTAGTTTTGAACCCCCTTCCTTCATTTTAATCTTGCCTATCTCCTTCCGTACTCCTTTAAATTGCAAAAAAAAAAAAAAAAAATATATTCCAACAATACCTCTTAAGGACTGAATGTTATTTTTTTATGGAATCGACTAATTGGTTTTCTATTTCATTCAACTATTCAATCTCACTGTTTTAAATAGCCATGAACCAGATTTCCCGCCCACGTTATTAATAAATAATTTTGTCGAACACTATGCTTCTTTATGATGTCGAAGATATTAATTACCTGGTACATAAAGGCTCTATCGATCAAAATAATCAACAATATTTATTTCAGACTGTATGTGGAAAAAATATTTTTCTATTTGCTTCACCTGGACCTGGGTCTCGTACAAACACACGTTATAGGTCTTGGATCAGCAGCCACCCTTCTTCCAGTTCCTCTTGCAGGTTCAAGTGCGCGAACCTATGCTCCTCGAATGGTACTGAAATTGTTCAATACATTACAAACAGATAGTTACTGCAGTATTACGAATTTTTTGTATGTTACTTACACGTACGCGGAGGACCGTACTGTAGTCGTCTTTGCATGACGACGACGTGCAAAAATTCGCGCGTACTGATCCTGAAATAAAAGTGAAAAAATTACTAAAAAGGTCTCGCTACGCGATCGCAACAATTATCAATAAGTATCATTTTTATGGATTACCTTTCTAAGAAAACTAGACCTTGTAAGTGCAATAGTATCACGTCATTTTGTACTTCTATAGCTGTTCGTCCAGACCGGAGGACCATACCATTTTGTGCACGCTCCAAATTTACGTTATAATCGCTCATTAATTCTACGAGTATATTCAAAAAGGCGAGTCATTTTAGTGCAGATATACTGATGATTACTAACATAATGGCAATAATAATGATAGTATCAACATTGTAATAAAAGTAAGAAGGAATCGATTACCATACAAATATACTAAGAGTTTCGAAGCTATTTTCTGAACTGCGAAATATTAACGATCCTTTACGTATTTTATCAATTTTTTATCAAGTTTACGTAATATACTATTTCGGGCATTATCTTGGAATAATTCGTCTGCTTTCATTTTGTCCCGAATTATACATCATCTTTACTCCTTTCTCTAAAGGCTAAGAATTATTTGAGACCTAGAGAGGAGACTAATACTATACAAGTACTTTTCGTACGATCATACTCGGTCTTTTTGTTCACAATGTAAACAATTTATACAATTGGAAAAAAAATTCTATAAGTATTCCGAAAACTAGTTACTCTTCAAAGAATTTATTCCGACATATTATTCATGGCATTGTCAAAAATATGTATTGTCACTTGTAACAAATTTTGAAAAAAAATTTTGTAATTTCCAAACTACCTTAAGCGTTACCGAGAGCTTACAATAGGTATAAAGGATATTTTTTCCAAGATATTACCAATACAGCGAAAGAGTGGCGGGTTGTCGTTGAAGCAGCGATGGGCGTTCTTGTGAAAGGTTTCACAAATAGTAATGGTGCGCACATCAACGCCGTAAACAGAGAAAATTGCCGAGAGTGGCAATCATTGCCGGAGTACGTGTTGGAGGAAGCACCGAACACGTGCTACAACGTTCTCATCAGCTGCTTGATCATCAAAGTCATCAACCATTTCCGTCAGTCTGGCAACGCTTTTGGGAGGAATGGTAAATCCAAGGCCGTCTCCAGTATGTACACGTGCGTTTTGGGCGGCATACGTAGTTGGACGCCCTAATATTTTATGAGTGCCTATGTGAATGATAAATAAATTAAAACTCTAGCAAAAACTATGAGACGAATGTTGATAAATTATTTTGATTCTCTTATTTATGTTTATTTTATTATAACGGTATTATTTGCCACAAACAGCACTAGAAAGAAGCTGGGTCGACCGTCTTCCCAACTTAACTGTAAACAGCGCTTCCAAATGCTTTGCTTGAGGCTTTCACTCTAACGCTCTCCCCAAACTGTTCACTCAACTTAGGAGAGCGGTTGCACCAAGAAATGGTGGCTTTGTACACAGCAAGGTTTAGAATATGGTCCAAGCACCTTTTTTACAGTGTCACATAATAAATTTCGGAATAGACTGTTGGGTTCTGTATTCCTTAATTTTTTCCGTTGCCATTTTTATTGATTGAAAAGAAGAAAAACAAATTGGTCCTTGCAATTCAATAACAAAACAATTACCTTTGGCTGTATAATCAAGAAATAAAAAAATCTCTTTCAAAATTTTAAAATTATGAATGAAATTTCGAAACTGCATTACTGGATAATAAAAAATACACTACCTGCTTAAAATGATAGTTTGACGCAGATATACGAGCATTAGGAACGTATGATGAGCTGCACTCATTTCATCTCGCTGGTAATCGATCATCAACGAATTAATGTTCACCAACTCTGGAATCTCTTGCAAGATTCCCTTCCGCATCGACCGATACATCGCCTCTGTACGTCTTGTTGTCAGAACAAATATCGCAGGAAAGCTCTACCGTGCAAATTCAGCATTGTATTACCAAAAAAAAAGGATACCATTCTTAACAGTTCCAATCTTTACATGTACGATTTTCGATGACCTTAATCCGATTGAGTGTAAACGAGTCTCGCAAATATTTATGTAAAAATTGTGAATTGAACAACTGTCAAATCAAAATAAATCTTACACATTACACAAAAAAATTGTTTGAAATTCCTATCTTATGATAAAACATTGATTGCATAAATAAAAAGCATATTTATTTGCCGTGTGATTAGTCAAGACTGATTAAGAGCAGGGTCAGGGTTGTCGCTCCAAGCTACTGTTTATAACAATCCGAGACACATAATGATTGGTCTATCAAAAATTTTACACAAATTCATTTAAGACAAGCAATTTACTTACCTAATCATTCTTTCTTATATTTATCGTATAAATTTGAGTAATGTCATGTGGTTGTTGTGGCATGATCTGCAAAATAATAAAAAATGTTATAAAACATTCTTGCACCTACATTTTTTGTTTTAATTAGTAAAATTTTACCAGGAAGGTGCCGTCCCCACTAAGTTAGGTGCACTGGCGCAACGGCTCGTTCATCAGCGGATGAATAAAAATTAGGGTGCATCTGCCATCAGGTAAACGAGCGGCTCTTCTTAAAATACTAGGTAGAGGGGGGTATTGGGGCAACATATTGCCAAACTCATTGAGGGTCTCGGGAATGACAGGCATATTCAATCGTCGCTGACGTATCATCTGAGACATCAAACTATCTAATGTGAAGTACGCCACCGCGTTCACAAATTCAGGTCTGGGAACAGATTTATGCAACATTTGCGTCACAATTATAAAGACTCATTTGTGACGTTCCGTTAAAATATACTGAACCAAAATAGATAAGTTACATATACGAAAAGGCTCCTGTTTTGGCGCAATTAGGATTTTGCCTTTTTATTGTCTGGACTCAATAATAGCTATAATTTACTATCGAGTGATCTTGCAACATACATTTGAGCACTAGGTCTGTTTTTTTTTTCGTTTATCTGTGTTCGACATAAAAAAATTCAAAAAAATAAAACAATGCGTAATCAAAAAAATATCACGTTTTTAGTGTTTGAAGCTCGGAAGAAGATTGTAGGATGACTTGTTTATTAATCACATAATAAAAGTGCCAGTTTATGTAGACGGAGTTTTCGTGTAAATAATCTAAATTGCCTTGGATATTTCGTACATATTAAAATTTCATTTTGAAACTTTTTATGGTAGTTAAAAACTTGTAATTAGCCAAATTTTTTATTTTTCTTTAATTATCTTCTTGCATCGCGCTGTCAATCATTAATATAGAGTAATAAAATGAGAGCTCGTTTTCATATGGCGATAGCATGACAGATTTTTGCATCCGAATCATGAAAATATATATATACATATATATACACATGTAACATTCGAACACACACCGTACAAGGTCAATGTTATTGTTACCTCATTGCTTTAAAATACTATAAGAACCTAAAATCCTACGTGGCCAAATATTTTGATAGATCATAGCGACAAGTGCCAGTTTACGATATACGAACGCTGCTTAAAAAGAAAAGTAGATATCTTAAATAACTTGTTCTGCGGAGGTCAATTAATGTGATCAGTTGCTTTGTTCACGCATTTTGTATTCGTGAACATGGAAAAACCTTGATTTTGGAAAAATTCATGTCCATGGTAATTTAAGAAATTAATTATTAACTTAAATTTTTCATAGAAAGAAAATAATCTTTACAGCTTAAGTAGTTTTAAAATATGTTTTTTGAAATGAAAGTACCATGGACATAAAATTTTTGAAAAATTGAAGGTCATATCATATTCAAGATTACTAAATGCGTTAATAAAGTCACTGATCAAAGTGGAGCTTCTTCAAACAACATTTTTAAGGTATTACCTTGTGTAATCAAAGTAAGAAAGTAATTATGCATCTGAATAAGTTGAAAGTGTTATAAATATTTCTTACACAATTGAAGTTGACCAGATGTTAAACTTGTAATATAAGGGACATGCTCTTATGAGCAAGTAGTAAAAAAAGCAAAGAAAGCTACTCTTGAAATTTTACCTCCTTCGAAACCCCTTTTGAAGATATTGACTTAAATTTTTCATAGAAAGAAAATAATCTTTACAACTTAAGTAGTTTCAAAATATGTTTTTTGAAATGAAGGTACCATGTGCAAGAAATTTTTCGAAAATTTAAGGTTTTGTCCGGTTCAAGATTTATAAATGCATGGACAAAGTAACTGATAAAAATTGGGCTCCTTCGAACAATATTTCAAACCATGAGAGCATGTCCCTTATGTTGCAAGTTCGATATCTGGTAAACTTCATTTGTGCCAGAAATATTTATATCACATTCAACTTATTCAGATGCATAATTATTTTTTTACTATGATGACAGAAGGTAATACCTGCAAAATTTTGTTCGAAGAAGGTCAAGTTTTATCAGTTACATTGTCCATGCATTTATAAATCTTGAACCGGACAAAACCTTGAATTGTTAAAAATTGCATGTCCATGGTACTTTTATTTTTAAAAAAATATTGTTAAACTACTTCAACTGAAACGATTATTTTCCTTCAATGAAAAATTAAAGTTAATATCTTTAAAATGGATTTCGAGGGAGGTAAAATTTCAACAGTGGCTTTGTTTGCTTTTTTTAACCACTTGCTCATAAGAGCATGGTCTTTATGTTACAAGTTCAATATCTGGTCAAAGTAATTTGTGCAAGAAATATTTATTTCGCATTCAACTTATTCAAATGCATAATCAGTTTCTTACTAGCATGACAGAAGGTAATACCTGCAAAATTTTGTTCGAAGGAGCTCAAGTCTTATCAGTTACTTTGTCCATGCATTTATAAATCATGAACCGGACAAAACCTTGAATTTTTTAAAAATTGCATGTCCATGATACTTATAGAGAGTATGCGGAGTAAGGATTAGTTTCTATATAACAGCACAGACATACGAGGGGATTTTCCATATACAGCGTGTATAAAAATAAAGTCCGAAAAACCACACTACTCTATAGTCTTCATCAATACACGATAAAAAGCTTAGCAAAATTTTTCAATTGGAAGCATAATAACAAAGATATGGTCAATTTATTATTCGTAAAAAGCACCAATCAGCGCGTTATTAGAAA
>JAPYYV010011188.1:0-19246 GCA_030522625.1 Copidosoma aretas | reverse complement strand
CTAACGCACTTGTCTGCCGTAAGTCTGGCGCAAATCTGTAGAAGCAGACAGTACGTAAGTCTTGTGTACTGCTCGTGCGCAAGTCGATGCTACCAGGGACGTTCTTATAGGAGTTAATTTCAAATTATGTTTTCATACAAACAAAAAACTTGTAAAAATGAATGCAGAGACGTGAAAAGAAAACATATCCAGTAATGAATTGTTGTTTCTACAGTCGATGACAAAATTGCATGGTACATTATGGCACATTTCTTATAATATTAATGAAAAACGTGGACATAATATCCAGTTCGTCGTCTGCGGTAAGGGGGGTAGTAGTTCGCGGGGCAGGGGTCTTATTTCGGTCTTCGATGATCGAAATA
The DNA here is from genome assembly GCA_030522625.1 of Copidosoma aretas. NCBI lineage: Eukaryota > Metazoa > Arthropoda > Insecta > Hymenoptera > Encyrtidae > Copidosoma > Copidosoma aretas. The sequence continues at coordinate 18,884 of JAPYYV010011188.1, read as the reverse complement.
GCCTTCGAGATTGACCGTCATCCTTCTCGCGCGGGGCAGGGCTTTTGTTACATTTTTGTGAATTTTTGTTACATTTTAGTATACATGTGACAGTCAATCTCGAAAGCTATTTCGATGATAGAAGACCAAAATAAGACCCCTGGGGGAGCTTTTTCCCTCAGCCTTCTGTCATGACGCTCCCGACCATTCTTAACATTGATACAGCTCGTTACAATGTTCTACACACTTTGCCTAAGCCTACCAGAATTTGTTATAGCTTTTGACGAACTTAACTTTGAATAAACTAAAATGAGCAGTTCCTGATAAATCAATATTATTATTCACTTTATTCTTTTATTTTCGACTGACGAATTTGCAGCTTCTATATTCTTTACTATACCGCAAGTTCTTGTAGACGGGACTTTTTAAAGCCACTCCAATTTTTCACGCCAAATATTTGTGATACATAGTTCAGGTGAAAGTGTGTATACTCGTCTTATTCCTCGAAACACTGCTCAATACATATTAAATGAACGTCTTCAATCTTACAATCGGAGAGTATGAAATTGGACTTGCTTTTTAATCTCAGAAATTTTTTCGTGAATCTTTAGTAGAATTTTTGCAGCGCACATATGGCTCTAGCGTAGTAAATGATATTATTCCTCTTATTTTTCTGCTCAGTCCCTACATACAAACCTAATGTTAAATACGAACCCAAAGTTAGAAATTAATTAATTTTTTTTCAATGTATGTATACAGATAACTTTGTTTAAACTTGGTCAGTCAATCACAAAAATATCCATTTACGTCACACATATTTTTAACTATCTCATCGAAATAAAAGTTACCCTCTAAGATCCTTGAGATTATTTCGACTACAGAAAAATATTCAGTAGTTGAGAAATATTCTATTCAATACATGTACTAAAGTTGGAAGAAAAAGTGAGGTCCCAGAGTTATGAATTTCATAACGTGACAACTTTAAAATTTTAATCGGAAAAGTTCATCACATGATAATGATTTCGAAATATATGAGAAAATTGGGAACTTTAATATAAAATTGTATTTGGTCCGTCAAATATATCATCAAAAATATTGGACATATATGTGCTTACTTATACACCCTCTTATTTCATTATTATGTTCCATTCGTTTTTATTAAAAAAAGTTGTTTTTAGGAAAATAATTGGTCTTCAAGATTTTATAACTTACAATGTTCTATAACAACATTCAAAAGTGGATGAAACAATTTTTACTTAGAAAAATCCCTACACGTACTTACACACCGGCTCACTCTCAGTATTATTCATGTATCTCTAAAATTTTTAGCACATAATGTATTGTTACAACGTTAAAGAGGGAAAAAATCGATAAAATCAAAATTAAAAAAAAATCAACATTTTGTCTCAAACAGAGATAAAAACCGCTGCCAATAAATGAACACAAAGCTTCTTTAACAACATTCTTCTGCAATCATTCAAATAAAAAAAAATAATAAAATATTACAATAAATTAAAATGTGAAAATAAGCTATTTTCATGCTCTATAATGTGGAATATTCTATCTTCAATAATTGTTGGAGATTTACTTAATATCAGCCTTTTAGTGCTGATCACAATAAGTGGACGTTATCAATGAGTGCGGCCGGATGAGTGGCGGAAGGGAGAGAGGAGAGGAAAACAAAGAGACACTGCACGTGGCGAATCGTTCTCTCGACTAGGTAAGATCAGCGCAAATGCCCTGATTCGCAAAAAATTCAAAATACATTCAAGTTTAGCACAAAATCTTTCTACACTTTTAAACAAACGATAATGCAAAATTCAGTCTCAACGCACTGAGATTTCCTTTTGAAATTAACTTAAGAGCGTAATATAACGATGCGGTAAGTTAGGTGAGCAGATGTTCACTGGCGCTCGGTGCACCAGAGTCCAAAGTCTTTTAAGCGCGCACACATATGGGGATGGCGACCTAGCAAGCTCAGCTCAGATGGAGCCAGGGAGGCAAGCCCCCGGTTTACATTGATGTATACCTATACATATCGATATTTTGAGCGCTATGATTGGCTGGAGTCTTGCCTCCCTGGCGCCCTCGTATCGATCAAAAGTCGTCAGTCGCCATCCCCATACAACCATACATGCGCACACATATGTCGTCTCACTCTCTCCCACTCACGAGCGGTAGTCAGCGGACTACTTTACATAAGGCTGCGTTCGCGAAGATTCTCAAATATTCTACAATAATGTATAAGTTTATTTACATTTGGAGCTACGTACGGTAAATATGAATTTTATATTTATAAATGTATGTTTTTATTGCACGTCTTTTCCTCCAAAATTTTTTGCATTATATTTTAATGCTAGCTCAAAAAAAATTTAGATGCATACCTCATTAAGGTCGTTATTGCGATTTATGATTAAAAAAAAATTACGTTAAATTCTTTTAAGAGTGAATTCTTTTTGGATTAAAAAAATGATTGTATTTTATGGAGCATGAGAACTTAACGATGAACAGACTAATATTTTGAAAATAATCCTTATTTCCTGATTTCCCACAAAAAGTTTAGTATTTCTTTCATAAAAAATAAAGGATATAGAAACAATAATTTGTAGCCCTTAATCTCTAGAATATGTTAATTCATTTTAAAGATATAATTTTTCTTCCCAAAAATATTATTTTTTTGAATAAAAACTGAACAAAATAACTCATTAAGACCCTTGACAGTTAATGTTATAATAATGATTGCTTGCATATTATATACATATAAATATGTATTAATATTAACCTTAAATACCAATTAGAATCATTGTCAGTATTAAATTAGTAACAATTATTTGATAAATCAGTGAACTTATTTTATGTATCGACTATATTTGTTCAAATTTTAAGCGAATTTATATGAGATTGCTTCGGATATGTGTATGTTAGTACGCATATGAGTAATACCACCCAACATTTAAAATAAGTGTTACTGATCAATTTATACTATGTTCATGGATAAAATGAACTTTAATGAACATAGAAATTTAAAGTATGTTACAAATATTTAACACTACTTTTTGAGCAAAAGTTATTTAAGGCTTATTAGTATTAGGATCAAAAGTGCACCGATTCAGTGACTTCTTAAGTGTTACTAAGCCCTGTTCTATTTCTTTCTGCTTCAATAAAAAAAATCTATCTTTAGAATTTTATGAAAATCACAGGGATTTATTATTTTGGATATTAGATTTAGTAACTTGTACACCTGTAAGTGTGCCTGTTACCCAAAGGAAGTTATCACCATATATCTGAATGTTAACGATTTTTGAAAGAATTTACTTATTAACAATATTTTCGGTATAAAAAGAAAGCTATCAAATTTTTTCAATTTTCCAAAGCGATCAATGGTTTTTAAGAGTTAAAAAAATAAGATATTTATTTATTTCTAATCGTGCTACCAAACATTTTGTACATATAATACTTTTAAAATCGTTCTATAGCGCAACTCATACTAAAAATTGATAAATTTGAGAGGCACAATCCTAATTTATATACGAAATAAATTATTTTTGGCTTAAGTAACTCCATGCAATCTCAGAAAAATAATAAAAAAAGACTTCATTGAGAAAAAGTATTGAAAAACAATCATGTGACTTTCGAAATCCTTAAAAATTTACAGATCTTATCATTTTTAGCAATGATTGAAATCGCCAAATCTCCGAAAGGTAGCAAGATAGAATGCTTTCTTCGAGCTTAAATGAAAACTTGAATCAAATCCATTGAATCGTAAATCTTTTTTTTGATTTGTGCGTTTGTTTCCAAGTTAGTGTATCAAACATTGAGAAATTACACTATTAAAATTTAAGTGAAGTTTAAGTATAGTGTTTTTCAGTAAGTTCTGTAATTTTTTACGTAAAAATAAAGCATCTTACGGAAAAGTGTATGATAATATTTTATGCTTAAAATAAGCCAACGAATATCGCAATAATTATTAAATAACAAAAATGTGAAGTTTTTGTATTGTTGTTAATAATTTATTACAAATAAAAAAATATCATTAAATATGAGTAACACGTATATTTTCCTAATATGAGCTGTACATGGAAATAAGAAGAATAATTCTTATTAGCATGAATCGGCATTTTTCTTTGTCTATCAAAAATCGAAATATTAAAAATTCGTTGAAAATACTCATATGTGTATTAAAAATAAATTTTTTTTTATATTATTCAGACATAAAAAAAAAATATTTAAATATGGGGGTTGGTGCGCGGAGCGCGCAGAGGGGCGAAGCCCCATTAGTATACATATTTATATATATATGCCCCCGCAGCTTCGGCTTGACAATGAAGATCTAGAAACTGTATTTTCTTAGCAGCCTTTCGATAGCTGAGTTTGCTTTTTTTATCTGAAGATCCTTGTTGATTTGTTTCAATGACTGAAATAGATCTCTTCTTTACTCTTCTTCGACGCATCTTAAATCTTCATCTGTCACTTTCATCGCTACGCCATTAACTATGTAATAATTTTTTTTGTATAAATAATATTTTCGTATTTTCCTAGCTAGTATTTAACGTACATTTGTAAATTTTAGATTTTAATTAAATATCTTTCAAATTAAAAGAAGAAAAATATCACTTTTACAATAATGTTCGAATTAGATGCTCTTTGCTAACAAATAATGTAGTCTCTACATTTTTATTATATTTGGGATAATGTTTCTGGAAGTTGAAAAATTATTAAAAATGCATTTAACGTTAACACTGTTAAAACTTCGCGCATCAAGCTTTACAACGAATTTATAACAGATTATTAGGTAGATAACTAAATGACATGTATCAGACTAATTTAAGTTATCTGATTTCTACATCATATCTTTTAGGGAGCAGTAACCATTTATTTTAATCCGGTTATTATTGGATAGAATATCGATGAGCGGTTGATTTAAAAAGATAAGCGTCATTGTATACCTGCAGGCCAATTACATCTCAGTTGCATTGTGCAGTTAGTTTCATTAATTTTTTTCCAACAAAGTTGCAGAATGATTTCTCGTACTTTCAATAGTTTTAAAATTATTTAAGAGTTTGGATGTGCATATTCTTAATTCTCTGTACTGGATTTTTTTAGTACAAATTGATTCAATCTGATATATCTGACATAGCAAGAAAGTTTCACTCTTTGATGTCTGGTTTTTAAAAGCATGCATGTGGAAATCGGGAAACTGCTGAAAAAAGAAATCAACTCTAGGTACGCTGTCACTGAAGCTATGGAAAACTCAGTTTTCAATTCAATTGCGGAAAGCGTAAAAAGACAACGTTACGATGAGATCGGATTCGATCAATTGACAGGTGATCATAAGAAAAAAAAATTGCAAAATTATTGTTATAAGAGGTCATTCACTTTAAAAATCATAAGCACGTAGCAGAGTCTATTGAAATTTTTTGGAAAAAATTACCGTTTTAGCATAAAAGCATTCACCGATGCTTAAATCAAGGACGAATCAGTATCAAGGTTCTAACACCGCTGAATTGGAATCTCGTCAAGGACATGCAACAACTATTATTTACCGTATAAATAATGAGTATCATAGTCTCTCTGTATAAATTAGTTATTTTTGGAGGTTGACACCGAAATTCCAAGAGCATATGAAATCCAGTTGGCTATCCCGATCAACTTCTGCATGTAATACTGGTGTTCTTGGTGATAAAAAAAGCTCAGTGACAGAATAAAAAAACAGTGAGTCTTATCCTGGAAAAGTTGAGTCTTTCGAATTAAAAATCACTAAGTAAATGATTCAATATGGGTTGGCTCATGTATCTAGCTCTGTTTTGATCAAATTACTTGTGTTGTGGTATGATGATGGAATTATGGTAATGCTGACATGGTGATGATGACGATGATGCTGCTGCTGATGATGATGATAATGACGATGATGGTAATTGTATAAATGACACAACTAAGTATAAATTTACTCAACTCACTTTATGCTTTGAGGTAGTTGTATCCCTAATACGCTAGTCAGAAGCAGATTTGACCTCTGATTCGAAAGTGTGGTAAGCCTTCTGTCTCTTTCGCACTTATGTGAAGACATAACCTTTAGCAGTTTTTACGTCGATTATTGATGTATTTCTTATATCACAAATACCCTTGAGTTATTTTGTAAAATTCAATAAGATTATTAGATATTTTGGTAATACACAAAAAAATATCGTCAAAAGTTCATAACTATTTCGTATGATATACGTCATTAAAGTACAGAAAAAGGCATTTCTCCATAAACATCCATGTTGAATTATCAAAAATATAATCACTGATATTTTGCCTTCTAAGAACCCTAGCCTCACAAAAATGTAGTGGAGTACTTATTAGATATTATTTTAGCTATGTGAAAATTTACATGAAGATCTCATCATTATTTCAATTTGGGATACTACTACCTTAAGTACTGAAAGGTATTGTTCTGTTTACAGCCTATACGACCTTTCTGTACTTATACGTCACGTCGTCTAGCGATTTGCAAATTGTTTCACCAAAATTTCATACTTATATTGAGACTTATTATGGGAAGATACGAGAAATATACTAGACAATGAAAATAACTTCTTTAGCGATATTATATACTAGATAGCTTTTCAGCAGATCTTCCTGTGATGTTGTCATTTAGGGCAAGTGCCTGGAAAGAATCACTTTGGGCTGGGAGTTATACTTACAATACTGTGGCCAAAAAGTCTGTCCGTATGAGAGTGTGCATGCGTGAGCAAGTATGTGTGTGTGTGTGTATTTATATATGTAATCAGTCGAGTCCTCGCCCTTGATGGCTTCGTGGGTAGCATGCTAGCTTCCTAGCGTGACAAGACTGGAGTCAAAATAGGTTCAATTCTCGTCAAAATTTTTCGGGAAATTCGATTCTCGGAGTTTTTTGGTGGAAAAAGTCGCGGCGCCAAAAACACATTCTCCCGATTCTATCGGACTGACTGCAGTTTCTCCTGATGATGGCTGGACCTGGGGGGCCATCCCTCCTTAAGGAGGTCGTCGGCGCACCCTGACGCTCGGTGAGTGGGTTCCCGCTGGCAGTCAGCGTAGCCAATTCCCGTCTGGGAAGCCAGAAGCCTGTCGTCCTGGTGGATGGGTCACCGGTGAGTCTCCTCCGGGTAGGCCAACACCTGGGCCAGTTCATCGGATGAAGTCGCTATCAGCCTTGCAATCACCAGCCCGGCTGGGCTAAAAATTTATCGGCGAATTCTCTTCGCTCATAAGTCTGATTCCTGACCGGGATATGTATTTCTCCCTCCTCTTCAACCTGAGGCTGTTTTAACACCTTAATATTCCGAGCTTCGCCCTGATGCGTAAAGTACCGACCAGATTCCCCTTGGTCTCTTGGTCGATCATCGAACTACGCCGTTAATTTCTCATCTTTCCACTATTTCTCCGCTTCTATAACTTATTTCCTGTTTTAACACCTATAACAGAGTAATATAGCCCTACGGCAGATCTCAGGGAGGATGGTTGTAGTTGGTACGCCCATGATGATTAGTATCACGTAGTGTTATTGCACTCTAAGCCAGGGTGAATCCGACACTCCCTCCTGCAGTAGCTTTTTTCACGCAGAGCCATCTTTAGAAGATTTTTTCCTTCCTACTCTTGAACAAATAAGAAAAAAAAAATGTAATTAGTCATAACTCGGGACAGCCGATTTTGTTCAAACATGGCTTAATTTTTTTTGTGCTAAAATTCCGATCACAGCTAAGAAAGAAGATCACAATTATATTCCTTTTTTTCATGTAAATTTTTCAATTTTTAAAAATATATTTTCTAGATGATTTCTTTGCGTAATATGGTTGCGTTAAGATTTTTGTAGTAAAAAACCTTAAATGTTAAAAAATGAATTAGCTCAGAGAAACATATTTTCATAAACAAAAAAATTTACGACTGGGTGCGTGGATGTACGTTGATGCATTTATACAATTAATCATATCTCAGCATTTTAAAGGTCTAATATTATTCAACCGGGCCTTTCTATTTGCACATATTTTCAGTTCACCGCTGAAACAATTTTTTTGTGCTATTTTTTCCAGTTAAACGTAGTTTTTAGAAAAATATTATGCTACTTCTTATCATCATTTAAAACTGAATCGTTTTTTACTTCTATTACCGTGTTTATGTTAACAAATTGTAGACTTGTTATATATTTTCTACTGTGAGTTATGTAAGTCGACCGCATCAGGCTTCATTGTAACGTTTACATGTTGATGAAACGAATTTATAGTATATTATGGGTAAAATAAATAATACAAAATGTTTGTAAATATGTAGAACAAAATATGTATACAAAAGTATTATAAATGTGTGTATGTATAAATGTACAAAAACTTTGGTTAATATGTACGTGTATGAATCTGTGTGTAAATGTGTGTGATGAACTAAATATGAAAATGAGAGAAATTATATTAGATTATTATGCATAAAGATTTATTCTATACACATTTTTAAACCATCTGGAAGCACTATTAGAACTTTTCGAAATCTGATATCAGATGTGTACTAAAAATGGTTCAAAATACTTGTTTGGAAGTTTTATCAATAACTTCAGTTCTATGACATCTTTGTCAGGCTTAATAGACAAGCTTTTATAAATATTCACCATCAGAAAATAGATTTACAATAAGCAACTTTTGGTACCTGTAAGTTTTAGGTACTTTCGATTGTATAATTAATCCTGACGTTTTTTATCCGTTCTGGAGCCGCTATTTTGAATTTATAATGGACAAAAACAGACTTAGTGTCAGCAACCATTAAAACCAGCCCATTATTTATTATTTTCCGAAAATCTCTCTTCTTATAATTTCTACCCGCGGTTTTAAATCCTAATTTTGTATTTAATGAACTCTTAAAGCAGATAAGTAATTAGCAAAATTAGCAACTCCTAAAAAGATGTAATTTTTTGAAAATTATATATTTTAGAACTTGCGCCCGCCATATTGGATTCGCCATTTTGAATTTATGAAATCTGATAGAAGATTCGTAATCAATGACCTCAAAAACCCCCGAATGTAGATAATTTATTAAAGATTTAATGTTTTTCAATTTTTTTCCGCTATTTTGAATCCACTATTTTGAATTTATGAATTCTGATAGTAGAGTCATGATCAGCAACCACGAAAAACTTATAAATGCATATTTAGACATAATTTAACCAGTGCATATTATTAAAATAAAATTGTTATTTAAGTATTATTTATGCTATTGCGATAATAACTAATTTGTAGGTTATGTATCACATCTCATCATTGCGGGGGAAACGATTTCATATTCTACAGCTCGTAACAAATTAAAAAACAAACATTTAACTTGATTTCTTTAAAAGCCAGGTGAATAAAAGTTTTTCCCTTTTTTTCCATTTCATCCCAATCTTCAGCGCTTGTTGCTGCCGGATCTCGGGAGACGTGCACTCACAGGTTTTTCCACAGTCACTGAAGGCTATAACTGAGTCTCGATTAGCACACGGGCACTCGTACTCACCTTGATGGCTCCGTGACCCGTGGAAGAGTTCAACAAAGGGGTCACCACTTTGGGATGTCTGCGCAAGCTATTCCGAGCTTAGGATGCTGGAGGTAAAGATAAGTTCGAGAATCGACGACATGACGATTATACGAGAATATACTTTATTTAGTGCTAAGTTACAAGCAGCAGTGGCTGCTGACTAGGCGCGTGTACGCGTGACTTGAACTGTGAGCCTGGAATGATGAGGTGGGCCAGACGGCTAGTATGCCACACTTAAATGGCCGGACGGACGATGGCCATGTTGGCTAGCGGTGGCAGTATTGCACGGTGCTGCTGCTGTTGCGAAAACTTCGCGCGGCACAAGAAGCTGCTTGCGCAGTTTTCGTTAGTAACCCATATCCTGGGCCAGTGGACCCATAGCGGAGGGGGAGTTTCAGCGGGGAGGGGGGGTGAAGAAGAGTACGGCTGCTATTATAGTGTGCTGTGTTGAAGTCAGCTCTATCAACTGTACCTAAGAACGTCCACCCGATTTATCACAGAAAATTCAGTTCTGTTCAACTCGCCGTAGTACATCCAACGGTCGTTAATTATTTTCCGGATTTCACGTAAATAGAATTCAATAACGTAACATGACGTACATGATCATACATCTGATTTCAAAACTGCTGTCATAAGCTCCGTCATGCGAAAAAATAATTAACGACTCTTGGATATACTCAAGTATTTTCCGATACTACGAGTTTAAAAATTTAAATGCTGCTTATCAGTTAAAAAATAACTTATAAGAACTTAAGAAATCCTGTCGAGACCTTTCGTCGAGAAAATGGTGATATGAATTTTTGAAAATCCAATTATTTTGTGCATAAAATTGAAGTTTATGGTTTTGAGAAGGGCTGGGCCAAGAATCAGATTATGATTTTCAGTTCAACTAGTTCTAAAAGCGATTTCGTACAGGAGTCTCACACCGTGTAAAAAAACTAGCTGACAGCAGACGACGCCCACAATGAGTCGCCCCCCCCCCCCCCTTGTTGAGTCTGACCAATAGAAAGTAATAAAAAAATCATTTTATACGATTATGATGTATATTTGCATCCGTATTTCCACATAAAATTCCATAGAAGTTTTATGTCTATAAGATTCTATGCGGTGTTCTGCATAATTTTTTTTACTTGTTTTCATTGGTATTGATAACGTTGTGCTGCAACAAAATTTTGGTAGCAGATAAATTATGAATATTTATTGGTCTTTATAGGATAACTAATTTTCAAAATCAAACATTGATTTTTATTGTTTTTTACTTGTTTGCATTATGTATCCGTATAGGAGGTAGCATTTCTGTATTGGTTTCACTCGATTTGTTTAATAAAAAAATTCAAATAATATCCGATAGAGAAATTTATTGAATAGATACAAAATTGAATAAAAGACAAAAATTAAAAATAAAATAATTTTCTTGACGTTATAATATCAACTAGAGTACCACGAGTTAGGGTAAATTATTAAAAAACCGCGATTTATTAATTATTCATTTTTACAGTTGTAGGAACATTTTGCCACATCGGAGATTTAAACACAGTCCGCATGATTCAAAAGCTGATGCCGTATTGATTGAGCTAAAACAAACTTGAGCAACAGGCTGCTTAATTTTTACATAAAGTAGTTTTAAGATTTATTATGATACAGTACGTTTTGCTGTGTTTATTTTCTTTTAGAATCCAGTCATGAGTAACATTATTTATTTGATAATAACTTAAAAACGGTTTATGCAGATAATGAGGTACAGGACTTTAAAAAAATTCAACTTCTTGACACCCAACTGGATGTCTAGGTGTCATTACTAGTTGGAGACGTTGTCCAAGTGGTGCGCTCCAGGAAGTTGAACATTTTAACTTTTAGACACTCAACTATAGACAAGCAATTTTTTATTCGGTTGGTGATACCAGACTTACCGTATAAGATCAAATAAAGAATTTTTTTCATCTGAATAATGTGTGTATCTGCACCTGGATTGCTGACTAAAACCATGTAAAAGAGGTGAGAACTTCATAAATCATATCGTGAACATATTCCTCTGCAGTTCCAAGTGATACACAATTGAATAAAAATAGGGATTACCTACTAAATATTGTAAGTTATAAAGCCATGTACACATTGAAACGTTTTTTTCCATAATGACAGAATTAATGGTTTTCTAGAAAATTACTATAAACACAAGCAAAATTTATATTGGTATGCACGTATAAAATTTTGTAAAGGATTATCGTAATAAAACCAAATACATTAATTATGCGGTTTCACAAGTACAGCTTGGACCATGATTTTCTGAAAAAGTTCTATTGGAAATGTACCGTATATTTGAATACGATCATATTAACATGTGCATGCCACATAAAACCAAATAAAATATTTTATTCGGCCTCCTTACAACCCAATAGAACCTGATAATTTGTTATCGCTCTCTATTGGCTCGACTCAACAGGGTCGCAACTTTCTTTAACATTGCGTTGATTATTTAAAAAATTGCCTACCAAGTATCAACTTTCTTTGACAAATATCTTCCTTTTGTACTAAGGTATCTGTGCAAACGTTATTTTTTTTTTAAACAAATTTCCATTACACTGTAATTTATACCGAAAGGCTCCCAAACCTCGTTCTCATATAGGAGCGATATGGGACGTCCTTTTACAAACCGTACAGATTTTGACAAAAATTGACCGACTCATTTTTTATTTGGCTGAAACTTTTTTACGGGTTCTATATTGAAAAAAAAAGAGACAAGTATTGTTTTTTATCTTTTTTTCACAGTATTTTGGACGTTAGAAAGGATTTAAATTTCGCGATATCGATGATTATGGGCTTCTGGAGTGATTCTCAAAAATTCATAACTCTGGTTCTATTTAAGCTACGGACTGTGCTTTTTTTATTTTGAAAGCAAAAGAATAAGCTTTAAGAAAAAAATTAGTAACAATGTAAGATCGTTATCACCAATTTAAATGTTTAAATCAATTTTTAACAATTGACCCCACCTCGTAGCGAGTTTTAAGTATTACTATCGTATTCTACGTCAAATTTCCTTTAAAAAATACTATTTTAATTAATGGGTAAATTATTATTACTATTATAAAAAAATTAATTAACTTAGTGTGCTACGTCGCATCGGCGCGCGGGTGCTACTTTGCGCCCTTCTTTTTTGTCTCATCGGTTTCCTTTGGAATATGCATTAATATTTTGTTTATTTCATTGAATACTCTTATTTGTTTATCAAGATGGCTGGATAACAAATTAAAAAAATAATATTAATAATTAGTACATAAATAATAAACATCTATGTGAAAAAAATTACTTTATCATTATCTGTCAATACCATATTAAATGTACCTCGTTCAAAATCACAACATCAAATAGTAGTAGTAAATAGTACGATGTAGTCGTAAAATATTAACATATGATGTTTAAAAATATTAACTGTCCTCTTTTTGTCGGACGATGAAAATTGCTTGGCTTCAAATTCTTGAAGAGAGATAGGAACCATACTATGAAATTTTAAATTTCCCTTTATTGCCAATGCTTTTTGAAAACGCTGTGTCAGTATTTTTTCTTCTTTTTTGTATTCAGCATTAGTCGCATAATGACACGTTATGCTCGACAGAGCTTCTGTCATCCAGTCAAATAATTCTTTTAGAAAACGGACTGGATCATTCACCCATTCAAGAGTAGCTCTAGCAGCAAGTTTTTTTAATGTGCTACCTACTCCGTCACATGGTCCTTTCCCATGGGAAGTTGGGAAAAGTGCCACTCAGCTGCTGTATGAAAGTCCTCAAAATGATGCGTGAGGTTGATGAAATTTTCTGTACTGCCCACTGGCACCATCCTAAAAATTTATGATCTTGTTTACATCTTTTAAATTCATTTTTATGAAATCGACTAAATGTTATTTGCTGGTATCGAGTTCAGTCCCATCACGCATAAAAGTATCGATTTCAGTCCTGGTCATTAAATCTCATACTTAAGTTCAGTCCCGGTCATTAAATCTAATACTCGAGTTGAGTCCCGTATGCTCACACGCACACATAGGTAGTAACTTTTACTTATCAGAAGCCTTCGTCATAGCTACGTGGTTGTTGTTGGTCTTATTCGTTTTCATTCCAAGCTGCGTGGCTGTGTTCTCGTCGTCGTCGTTTCGCCAGGAACATCTTTGTCATCATCGCACATAATCGTTCAAGGTACTTAGCAATTTTAAATTTACGTGACAGCCTCCTGACGACGTACTCTCTTTTTTTAGCATAATCGCGGTCAACAATGAAATTTTGTACCAGTGAAAAGGGGAAAACGCTGATTTTTTCAAACAGGTACTTATTCACGTAAAACTATCAATTAATTCCACGAAGCATCAGACAAATTAGAACTGATTAGTAACACAAATGAAATCAAGTTTTATTCAACAATTAGCAATCGAATATAGTATTATTTTCTACTATAACTAACATAAAACTGCTATCGTCATTGGACGAAATATTTGTTGATGGGACCTTCTACAGCTGTTCTAAGTTTTTCACTGAAGTATTCGTCGAAATACATATGGTCACAAAAACCATGTTTACGTACGGTTAGCTTTCTTTCTTCTTCCAAATAAAGATGGTTTATTACCTGTGTGTGTGGGACTCAACTCGAGTACTAGATTTAATCATCGGGACTCATCTCGAGTATTAGATTTGATGACCAGAATTGAACTCGAGTATACTACTAATTAGTTAAATCGTCCGCGACTCAACTCAAGTTCTCCGCAGTTTTTGAAATAGATGAACAAAAACTGTATCGTGACAAGCATTCTGACATTGAAATCAAACTTTTAATTTTTAACTCATTTTTGTCATCTCTGAAGTAAATAGAAAATTGATGTATTGTCACTTGGTCATTATTCCAGTGTATGCCTTGCACTAAATTTTTAATTAAAAATGCATAATTTATTGAAAAATCGCAATAACGATACACTTATGGGTGATTATTTTACAAACCGTACACCATTCTGACTGACACATTTTTAATTTGTCTGAAATTTTTTTACGGGTTTTATATCGAAGAAAAATGATACGGGTTCGAGGAATTTTTTTTTTTTAATTTTGTTCTTTTAATAGAGCAGGTTCGCAGTTTGAGATTTTTGTGTTGTTTGCCTTGGAGACTCATTTTTAAAAATTCATAACTGCGGTTGTTTTTAATCTAAAGAAAAATCTCTTTTTCTATTTAAAAGATAAAAGAAGGAATTTTAAGAAAAAAAAGTTCCAAGAAAATTAATAAACAATTACGTATTGTTATAAACAATTGAAATGTTTGAAACAATTTTTAACCATAAACCCCAAATTTTAACGATTTCCTAATACAACCATCGTATTCTACGTCAAATTTTCTATAAAAAACGTGTATTTTATCAATGGAGAAATTGTTTACCGGTAGAGATAAATTAATTTATCTAGCGCGGCACGTCCGCGTCGTATCATAGCGTGGGTACCTCTGCAAGTCTCAATAACGTTAATGATTATTCAATATTTTATATTTTGTCAATAGAGTAATAATTATTATTAGCAAAAAATACTTTATTAATAATTGAAAAAAATAACGTGTTAGCATATGAAGAAACATATTTATTTCTATTTTTTAAACATTACTCTTATTCATTTATGCCTAATATGTAACTTATTTTTAAATGTACAATGCTATCTTAATATAAACATCTGAATGTTTATTTAAAGATTTTTAGAATTGTTTTTTTATCATGTAATGAGAATTTTTTAGCATTTAGTACCTGAAGAGAGATTGGAATCATGCAATAAAACTGCAAAGTGCCTTTTATCGTTAGAGCTTTTTGATCACGTGCTGACAACATTTGTTCTTCTTTTTCATACTCATCATTTGTCGAATAGCGACACGTTATATCATGCAAAGCTTCTGTTGCCCGAGTGAATAATTCTTGGGGTGTTCAAATAGGATTATTTATCCTTTAAGACTAGCTCTAGCAGCAAGTCATTTTAAGGTAGTTCATGCCGAAAACGATTTACTTACGAAATCGTTGAAACTTGAGATATATGTTGTTAGCAATGTCATACATAAGTGGTCAAAATTGTATAAAGTTTGGCGTGCCGTTTCCGAGATATTTTGTTTTCAATGCACATATTTTAACACGGTATCTGATGAGGAAGTAATTGGAAAATACCTGTTTTCGTTGATAACTGAAAAAATTGTCTTACGATTGTTTCAAAAAACGAGTATAATACGTAAAATGTAACTATAATTATTCCACCAATAAATTTAAAATATGTCGCGTGCCCTGTTGAAGATATCACAATTTAAGAAAAAATTTCCATGCTCGTAGTATATCTGTACAGCGATAAAGTGGTACTCAACTTTTTTCATTTTGTCAAAATTATTAATTCTTTTTCATCAGCCTTAAGATGTTTATGCTATTTTTCTTAATTAAGTGTAAGCTAACTATTAAGTAACAATAATTATTTAAAAAATCAATGACTATCTTTTATACTAAACAAGTTGAGAACTACTGAGTGGCATAAACTACCTTAACGTTCCACCTATTCCATCACATGGTTCCTTGCCATGGGACGTTGGGGAAAAATGACATTCGGCTGCAATTTCAAAATCTTGTAAATGATGGGTAGTGTTTACAAAATTTTTTTCATTTTTAGACTATGCATTTGCATTTTTTTTCTTGTAGTTCAAGAATTTTATTGGTTTTTTTACTCAAAAAGAATGTAGCAGTAATTTTTTAAAGCCATTACTTACAAGTTGTAAAGATTCATCTACAGTAGATATTCATGTTTGTAGTGGAGTTCTGTCTATTGTCACCCACTGTTTGTACTTAACATTTTCGATGAGTTTGTCATCAAAAGTTTGTTGTAATTCTTCAATAATATTT
Organism: Copidosoma aretas; assembly: GCA_030522625.1. Classification (NCBI taxonomy): domain Eukaryota; kingdom Metazoa; phylum Arthropoda; class Insecta; order Hymenoptera; family Encyrtidae; genus Copidosoma; species Copidosoma aretas. The sequence goes on along the minus strand of JAPYYV010011188.1, from coordinate 2,503 downwards.
TCTATACCAGGGCACTTATCAGATAATCCCAAAAAACAATTGGTAGATTGAACATCACACATAATACGATCCAAATAATCATGATAATTAGTAATTGGTCTTTAGCAGTCAGCTGTGATACATTTCAAATTCGCCCCATCTATCAAGAGTTTAATGTCTTCGTGTATCGGACAAACACACACACACCGAATGAGTGCCACTGGCTCCTGCCAGTACACAGTGTTTTGGTCGCATAGTGGCGAACTTTGAAAAACTACATTTCATTTCTGGATAATACTTTAGTGTCCTTTCGCTTAATATAGCATCACATGAAGGACTGTTCACGTGCTCTAAAGATTTAAGATGTAACTGTGATTTCATGTAATTTACTGTGTTGAACGAAAAGAAGTTAAATTTATAGACTTTAACAACATCAACTATGCTATTTTTTATATGGTTATTTTTTTTTTGTGGCGAGGAACCACCAAATCACTTATGTCTTTATTGTTGATGTAAAGGAGAAATCCCGTTGATGGATAAATAAATAAATAAATAAATAAATAAATAAATAACAAATAAAAGAGTCTTATAGCCATCAGATATAAATTTCCAATTAAATTAAGCAGCAAAATATTCGGTTATTTATCCGAGATTCAATGATTTACCAGTGATTTAAATCACATGGTCGACTCCTTGGCACCAAACGTTTGAGCCAGATTCAAAATATCTTGCAATGCACAAAAGCCTTCGAAGGGAAAACCGAAAATGGCAGTGAAATTGACACACCAAAGAAATATAGAAAAGTGTGTTTTTGTTGACGCATGGTTGTAAGAGCTGCAATTTAAACATTGGCTCTCAAAGGACGAATCTAATATTTAAAGCCCGCTCGCTGTTTCCTTTGCTGCGTCAATATCGCTTGATATAATAAGCAAGATCTGATCAAGCACGCTGAAACTCAAAATCATAAAGAAAATGTTATTATTGCAAGAAAAACAAATAATAATATCCTTTCAATCAGTCAAGACCAATTCAATCAGCAGGTCAAAAAGTTGGAATTGATACTACTCTTTTTCTTGCAGAACATAACGTGCCCGTTCAGCTTGTTGAAGATCTGATCCGTTTTATGCAAAAATTGTGTAAAAAACCAGAGTCGTTGCACAAACGGTTTTGAGTGCTAACGAACTTGGAAATGTTCTTAATATTTTAAAAACCAGCGCTCTACAGTTTTAATTGATGAATCGACCGAAATCAGTTTAGAAAAAATTTTGTGCCTTGTTGTTGATAACCTATTGACAACAAGTTTAGCCTGTGATAACGCTAGCATTATCACCGGTGTTAGAAATTCTTTTTATACGCTATTCAAGAAAAAATCTCCCAATTTAATTTTGTTACCCTGTGTATGTCATACGTCCGCTCTATTGGCAAAAAAAAGTTGTGCGAACATTCCTGGAGAGTGCCAGACGTTGCTTCAGTGTATTTCATAGAAGTATTTTTGTAATAGTCCTAAAGATTGCAAAACTTTAAAACTTTCAAATATTTTTTAACATTTTAACAAGAAAAATTTTGAAGTTAGCGAACACTCGATGGCTTTCTCTTTTCAATTGCATCGACCGAGTTCTTGAAAATTTGCCAGCTTTACAGTCTTTTTTCTTACTTGAATACCACTAAAATCCCTCTTGCAGTAAGAATGAGGAGAACAAAGGCACACCGCAGTTTATTTACAGTTTATTAAGCGATAATAAAATTATTGCCTATTTACATTTTTTACATTTCAGTTTGCATCATTTTAATGAATTTAGTGCAACCTTTCAACGAAAAATTCCTTGATACAGAAAGTCATTAACACATGTTCACAAGTTTCAACAGCGATAAGCTCGAACTTCCTCAATGAAAATGCTTCGTCAGAAATCGCCAAAGATAGTAATTATAAAGTAAACGATAATGATTTAAAAAAAGCAGAAGATATTTTTGTTGGCGAAGCATAAGCTTCCATTTTGAGTAGGTAAACTAGGGGGGTCCGAGCACACTGCCCTTACCCCCCACATCTACTCATCAGACTTTACAATACCTACACTGAGAGAAGTGGTATTGAAAAATTTGTTATAACTATAATAAAAATTACTATATTTTTTAGTAAAGTTGAGACGTACCCGCCATATTATAATATTTACTATGCTACAAAACGTGGCAGCGACGTGTATAACACGTGTAAAATGTCCGCCTTCGTGTCAAAAACGTGTTAGGAACGTGTTCAACTGGCTGAAATTACGTGTTAAACATGTGTTATAGCATTATACATTTTGTCAGTAATAAAACATTTATTATTGCGAAAAAAATTTGTAAATCTATAAAGTTTTTAAATAAGAATAAACACTATATAATTGAAAAAAAAAAAAAAGTATATCGGATATCGGTATTTGAACCTGGTCCGAAAAAGTTCAGAGTCGAGCGTCGTACCCACTTGGCCAGAGAGGATTCGACGGAAGTGAAATAATTTACGTCCATATAAGGTACAACTGCTCTA